>JAMZAV010002996.1:0-76536 GCA_024449915.1 Sweltsa coloradensis
ACATAATTGTTTGTTGATGTCCCCCTTTAATCAATACGAAATATCGCACTAAAATCAAAAATGGTAATACATACATACACAGATATATTTCTTTGATTGTACCCATAAACGTGGCAGGACTAAGATCATAGATTTTGAAGATCCTCTCCAATTTTCATCAAGATCGCATATGCCGTTTGCCCAGTAGAGAGCGAACAAACAGACAGAAAAACAAACAAAAAAACACCCGAGCTAATTTTTTATTTATTTATTTATTTATTTATTTATTTATTATTTATCATCAACAGGGTTGTACCCCACAAGTGTGATATAATATATCTTAAGTCTAAATTACAACTAGGAAAACGCTTAAGTCCCGCCGCGTTGTTGGATGAGCGTAATTGGTGCATTGAGTTGTTAAGTGTTATGCGAATTTTCTGTTGTTCTGTGGAAAAATCATTACTTAGTTGATTTTTTTTTAAATAATTTAAATTAAATAAAAAATAAACTTTAATTTTATTTTTTTTAATTATTCGTAATTTAAAAAAAGAAAAAAATCGTAAAATTTCGATTTTCATAACAAATAATTTTTCGATTGCGCTCAGATTTCACACGAATATATAAATTCATGAAATTAAGGTTCTGTGAAAAAATCATTATGATCGGATAAAGCATGTAGGTGCTATAAGCCAAAGAAATTTGAAAATCAAAAAAATTCCAAAAATTTGCGATTGCTTAAAGAAATTTATCTTTCGATAACGCTCAAAATTCACACGAATATATCAATTCATAAATAAAGGTTGTGTGAAAAAATATTACAATCGGACAAAGCTTGCAGTTGTTATAAATCGAAGAATTTTGTTAAAAATCGAAAAAAATCGTAAAATTGCGATTTTCATGAGAAATAATTTTTCGATCGATTTTTCCCCCGTGCAGTTCTTCGTTCAGAGATTTCATAGACCTCCATAAAATTTCATCGCAATTGGAGTATTGGTTTAGCCGGAATCGTGTTCACAGACACACAAAAATACAAAAAAAAAAAAGAAAAAAAAAAAAAAAACATTCTGGATTTTTTTCTCCAGTGTAGTGAAATGGAATCTTCGCTTCGCTCGCTACGCTCGCTACGCTCATCCAATAATGGAATAATATATAAAAAAGTAGGGCTACAAAATAATAAAATACAGTTCACACAATAAGAAAGGCCCTGTAAACTTACTGCTTGACATATGATTGTGTTTGTGACGTGTGAATGTGGGTGTATGATGTGAGTGTAGGGGTGCAGTGCGATTGGAAATGTTAGTGTGTGTGTGTGTGTGTGTGTCGAAGTGAATGTGAATGTGAGTATGCGTATGTGTGTGTGCGCGTGTGTCTAAACATGGGTTATGCAGTTGTTAACCATTTACTTGATTGCAAATTAAGCCTATCTTAAATATATTGTTAATTGTAGTTTTAAAACAGTTTAATTCTAAGTGGTGAATGTTAATGTCTTCGTTTTTCCTCACTATTGAGTTGTATGTACTCTGAAGCCTGATCAAGCACGAGTATTTATATAAATCTATTCTACACTTAGGTATTTTGAAAAGGTCACGATTGCGAGTATTTTTGTTGGGTACGCGAAAACCAAGTTCACTGATGATGTTGATATCGACCACACTGTGAATGATTTTAAACAAGAAAGTCAAGTCAGTTATTGTGCGTCTGTCTTCTAAAGTTGTGAGGTTATTGTCAAGGCATAATGAGTGGTAGTCACGTCGGTGGTATACTGTATTTATTTTGACACACGCTAGCTTGATGAACCGTTGCTGCACACGCTCAACATAACTAGTGTTTGTCTTGTGGCTTCCGTTGGGGTTCCAGATGGAGCTTGCGTAGTCGACTTGTGGTCGGACCATAGCAAGGTAGAGACGACGAGCAGTCTCCTTCCTGAACTCACGAAAGCAGTTACTCTTTAAGAATCCAAGAAGTTTGCAGGCTCTGGGGATAATTTTGTTTGTGTGGCCGTTGTAGGAGAGATTGCTGGATAAATACACTCCAAGGTCGCGAACGGATGATAACCTTTCTAGGATAGACCCACTGAGCGTGTATGCATATGCAATACATTGCTTCTTGTTGGAGAATGAAATAACGTTGCATTTTGATATGTTTAGATTCAGTTTCCAGAGCTTGCACCAATCTGATAAGCGATCTACATCGGACTGAAGTTGTAGGCAGTCATTTTGGTTCGTGATGTGTCTGTACAACTTCAGGTCATCAGCGTATAATAATGCCTTAGAAAACTTGAAACAGGATGGTAAGTCATTAATGTACAAGACGAAGAGAAGGGGACCCAGGATCGAGCCTTGTGGGACCCCTGATGTTACGGGAACTGCCGTTGATGCGCCCGAATTGATAGTTACAGTCTGAAGTCGGTTGTTGAGATAGCTAGTCAGTAGGTTTTTGAGGTTTCCACATATTCCATATCCTTGTAGCTTGTGTATGAGGAGTCGATGGTCCACACTGTCAAACGCCTTGCTGAAGTCTGTATAAATGGAGTCAACTTGTTCTTTATTGTTAATATGTTTAGAGATGTCATTTGTGTACACAGTGAGGTTAGTTACGGTAGAACGCCAGCGGACAAATCCATGCTGTTCAGGTGCTATGTAATTTGTAACGTGATTATAAATTCTTTTGTGTATTAAGCTTTCGAACACTTTCGATAGCACAGGTAGTAGCGATATAGGTCGGTAGTTACATACCTTGTGTTTATTTCCTTTCTTTAGCACCGGAGTTACGTTGGCCATCTTCCAGCATTGTGGAAACTCACCACTTGCAATGGCTTTGTTGAAGATGTCTGCCAGCGGTCTGGACAGGACCCACCTACATTGCTTGAGAATGTTGATTGGTATGTTGTCTGAGCCGGGAGATTTGTTGTTCTTAAGAGCGCGTATTTGGATACTTCGGTGCTGGAGACTTTAAATGTTGTGATTGTTTCGTTTACTACATAAGGAATGTCCGGTAGGGGCTGTTTTGTTGTTGTGGCTGGGAGGAATGTGGTTTTGAAATAGTCGGAAAAGAGTTGGCTGCAGGTGCGTTCGTCGTGGGCTACCTGGCCGTTCAACTCCATTTCAATGGGGACACGTGAAGTTTTTGTTTTGCCTCGAATGTACCCCCAGAGTCCCTTGGGGTCAGACGCTATTGACGAGTCAGGAGGTCAGTGAAATTGAAGGCTTTGCTTCGCTCAACCAATAATAATTTCTCATTGTTGCGATTTTTTCTTTTTTCATTTAATAGATTTAAGATTCAGATAATCGTAAAAAATCATGAATTATAGTAAAGTTAATATTTGACCTTTTATGACCCAAAATTAGGTCACAATTGCCAATTTTGTACAAAATTGCATTTTCTTCTACATTTGATGGTGACGTTTCATGTTCACATCCATTTTTATCACAATGCAATAGTATTACACACATGTATTTGGGTGTAAGATGTGTTTAAAGCATTGCCAAGGTCATTGGGTCAGTCGTGGAAAGGCCATGCTTGAAAATGTCCAAAATATCGAGTGGGTACTCTAAAGAAAGGAATTTTGGTGTGTGTGTGTGTGTGTGTGTGTGTGTGTGTGTGTGTGTGTGTGTGTGTGTGTGTTGTGTGTGTGTACATCGAAAGTCAGCCGAATCGCTGAACAGATTTTAAACAGACATCCGGTACGAGTTTACTGAGAACTGCTAACAAAATCAGCTAGATCCATTGCGATTTAAACCTACAAGAAATAATAAATTGAAAAATAGGCTGCTAATGTGTAGGAATTATTTTAACGACAATGGTTTTGTTTTAAAAAAGTACTTTTTGTTTGATATTTTTTTAAGGCTGAGAGTAGTGACCAAGGTGTATCGAATCTGGCACGCTCATGGTACCCCCAAATTCCGCTCGGAGATTACGTAAACCTTGCAATCTTTAACGTATTTCGTACTGGCTATGTTTTCCATAGTACTGTCACAGATGATAGATTACACTGCGTTATATGCATTTCAAAACATGTTTAATAATTTTTAAAATACAATCCATAAATTAAAAAAATATTTCCCGACCCAGGTCTCCCACATTTCGGGTATAAGAGCGCCATAGCCAAGTAGACTAGGTAAACGACAAAGTCGTTGTTAGACCAGTGAGCGAGTCATGTGTTGAGTACCCGGGAATATTTGTATTTAAGTTTAATAATTATATTGGCATAAATAATAGGGTTTTAAAGTTAAGCTGGTATAAGGGCGCGTCAATTGTAAGGCCATGATGCGCCCCTCTAGGCCTTATATGGGGAAGAAAGGGAATGTTACCTGGTACTCAACACATGGCTCACTCACTCGTCTAACAACGACTTTTGCGTTTTCCAAGTTATTAGAGAATATCATGGCATGCAAAGCCTTATTGGCATTACATAATTTAGACTGGACATAGGCCTACACACATTATACATACCCTACAAAGGGGTGGGGCGACTCCTACCCCCCCCCCCATTTTGCCGACATAAGCAATAGTATAAGTTTAACTTAAGTTTTTATGGGTTAAGAATACTAGCCTTTTTGAGTGAAATAAATCACAATACCCGTGCCCATCACCACCACATAAAAACCCCCTTATATCCCTCTGTTACGCCAGAAGTAATTTATGTTTATGAAGTGTGCACTAACGACATTTTTCCAGCATTAAGTTCACCCTTGAATTTGATTCAAAATCACAAAATTTGTGGGACCTTTTTCCCCCCACTCCGAAGTAATTTGAGTAGGGCCTATATCTCTTGAAATCAAAGTGCGCGGAAGCGCACCGGGCCAAGCCACGCGCGGCTCCGCTTCCACTAGCGCCTATTACCGCACGCCGACGCGAAACCATGTGAGATAAAAACCTGCAACTTGCTTCAATCGATGGGCTTTTACTATGAGATGACCCATTTCAAGTTTCATCCCGATCTGCTGATGCGTCTAGAAGTTATTCAGACGACAAGATCGTTCAAAAATACTTTCTTCTTGGTGTTGGGTGGGTGGGTGGCTGGGTGGCTGGCTGACGAATTATGTATCAGTTTGTGGGCCCTCAATGGATAATGTTAGAGAAGCCAAAATTTGCACCTATGTCAGTCATCTCAGTGGCCATGTGATATACAAACGGTAATTGGATTAGATGCCCGGAAGCTTAGATAATGCAATTTAAAAAAAATTTATAACTGAGATGCTCAAACCTTTTAATTATCAATGAGTGAGATTTTATTTTGAATCATTCTAAATAAAGTAATTTTCTCTACTTGGATGCTAACTTCCATACCGTGTACGTTCTAAAAAAATTATTGATTTACCATACAAAAATGCAAAAACTTGCAAAAAAGGGGCCAAGCCGAAAACGAGGAAGATACAAGTGGCTCAACTGCATAAAGTGGTGAGATCTAGAAGTGTGGCCAAGCTTATTATTTTGTTTCAAATATAAACTATATTTATTAATTATATAATAAATTAATAATATATCAATATCCATATTATTATCTAACTATAATTATGAAATAAATATATTAACAAAAATAACATAAACATTAAATCAATTTATTGGAACATTTGCATGTGGAAATATCAAAATTAAAGGGGTATTTAACCGCTAAACTCAAATAATATATTTCATTCAGGCTAACTCGTAATGAATTTAGCAATTAACAGAAAAAAATTAAGGGCCACCATGACCTCCCAAAAAATTGTCAAACATGACATTTTTCGAGCTAGGTCCCATCGGCAAAAATCTCCCATAAGAAATAACATGGGGACGATCTTTATGCCCCGTGACCTTGGAGGATTTTGATCCAAACAAATATTGGCCACTATTGACGTACTCGACAGCCTTTTCTGTAAATTCTCTATATTTTGATTTGTAATTTGGGCAAGTAGTTCGGTCAAAATATGCTGATTACCAAGATGGGGTGTGATTTTGGAATGCATATTTTTGCATGTTTGAGGGTATATTTGGGCACAGTTTCAAGACACGATGTTATAAAGGGTCATTTTCGATTGGTACTATGCTCTCTAGTATCTATGTGGACCAAAAAAGAAGCAGGTTAAAGCCGATTTAGGAAATTTTCCAAAACACCAATTTTCGCCAATTTCTGGATGAAAAAAATTAAAAAAATTCGTGTTAAATCACAGTTACAAGATATAATTTTTTAAACGGTCATTTAAGTGCAGTATTGTACTATAGATCACGTGGTAAAAAATAATTTTTGGGGCTTTTAGCCCCTTTAACAGACGCCATTCAAAATTAAAAGCTTTGGTCGATGGATTTGGATTGGTTATGTTTTGGTTAGTCAGTAACGACAACCAAGTTAAAAATTCATCGACCAAGCTTTTAATTTTGAATGGCGTCTGTTAATTTTGATATTTCCACATGTAAATGTTTCAATTAATTTATTTAATGTTTATGTTATTTTTGTTAATATATTTATTTCATAATTATAGTTAGATAATAATATGGATATTGATATATTATTGATTTATTATATAATTAATAAATATATTTATTATTTTAAACAAAATAATAAGCTTGGCCACACTTCTAGATCTCACCACTTTATGCAGTTGAGCCACTTGTATCTTCCTCGTTTTCGGCTTGGCCCCTTTTTTGCAAGTTTTTGCATTTTTGTATGGTGAAGAGTGTACTATAAAGAAACTATTTATGCAAAACATTCACTGACAAATGCGCAATGTTCACAATGTTCACATTTTAAATGCATTTACTGTAGATTTTAGAGGGTTTCGTCAAGTAAGGTGAGTATTTCTTTGGAAATACTCCCTAATAAATGTAGGTGTACACAAACGATTTCTCCCCGCCCCTCCCCGAATAAATTTGAGTATATCTTCGGAAATAACGATCGTCGATATGGGTTGACTCCCTCAAGACCATCAGAATTAATTTGAGTAGGCCTATATCTCTTGCAGTAAGTTTGCATAAACCGTAAACGAAACTTTTTTGTGCACTAACTTGCACATGTACTGTACAAGCAATATAATGATAACTTCTTCTTATTTGAAATTCATGACGGAGGGGGAATGGGGTGCAACTTGTCCTACCCCAATTACACTTCAATCTTTAGAAGGAAATTCCCAAAGACTAGAGCAATTCAAGAGAACTAAGATACAGTGTCGCACCCGGAAAGCGCATGTGCCGCTGGCAACCAGTCACACGTTATTTTTTCCAATTTGTATTCCTATTTTATGAATCGGAATAAATCGACGTAGATCAGTGTTTATTGATTCAGTGCCAGTCTCATTCGTAATAGTCAATTTGTTTAGGTAGTGCGTTTAACCCACTCTTACTTAAGGCACGGGTTTATTAATATTTTACGATGGCGATGATCTAGGCTATAGGTGCAGGATGATGCTAAGAGGCAGGTTTGAAGCGACGTACGATAGCACGGTTTAAATGAACAGAATTTATTATGAAATATTATGTTGACTATGAAAAACACAATACAGTAAGTAATATTCACAAGTAAACGGTTTGCTTTCGGTGGTAAACTCAACCTTGGACTTTCAGCTAACGGTTTGCTCTCGGTCCACGGTGCTGACCCGGTGGCGGTCGTCGCCCGTCGGTGAAGTCGTCGAGCGTCGGCGCGAAAACACAGTTCACACCCTGAAAGGAACATGGCTGACAGGAAGCACAGCCTTCTAAATAAAAATATTGCTAACAAGTGTAAGAGCAAAATCATTAAAAAAATACATCGCACTAGTACATAATATTAATGTTGAGGGTAAAAGCCATTTAAAAAAAGGAATTCAACTACTTTACTACATATTACTCCATTTCCTAAGAGTTTTTTAAAACGAGCATACTTCACACTGCAACGATTTCGGCGCCCTTGAATTGACCAACTTAACATTATTTATAATGTCATTACCTAATGCTGGTATAAGCAAAGGTTTATTTCTCAATAGTTGGGGATTATTATTAGAAAATGAACCAAAAATTGCACCAAAATAACAAAATACAAAATTCCAAAACTTGAAAATTTTGTGTTTTTTATTTTTTATTCTTTTCAGTTTTTTCACGGAAAAATAATTTTTCTCCACAATATCCCCTCCATTGATGCCTTAAACTGACAAAAAATTTCAGATTTTGATCTTCGTCAAACATCTTGTAAAAAAATTTTTAGTATTATTTAGGGGCAAATAAAATGAAGAACATTCCATGAATTACGGTGCTTCACTAATATGGGCATATTATGACAATCAATAACGCTAGATGCATAAATGGTTTGAAGTACCATGGTGTAAATGCATAGACCTTTATAATGATTTATTTGGTGTTTCGATAGCTATAATATCGTGGTATCAGTGATTTGATGTTTCACGAACCATCCCTAGTAAAAATATTTGGTTGCCAAATGGTTGCCAAGTGGTCACCAACAGGTCACCAACTAGTTCACCAACTGATGCCAAGTGATCGCCAAGTGATCACCAACAGCAGCCAAATGGTCGCCAACTGGTCGTTTTTGTGTCAAAATACTGCATTGCAGAGTTGGTGACCCGTTGGCTGCCTTTTGGTGAACGTTTGGCTGTCATATATTTCTTTTGAAATTTCGGTGGTGACCCTTGGTAATCACTTGGTAACCTGTTGGCGATCAAAAATAAGCCTTGGTGATCTGTTGGTGACCGCTTGGCGACCGTTTGGCATACAAATATTTCTACCAGGGATTCCATTAAACATTGGAAAGATCGCGGTTTTTTGTTAATTACCGGCAATACCATAATAAAGGTATTTGTGCCGTTTTCCTCAAATGAAAATATAATATACTTCAATAGTAAACCTTCCTTAATATTTCACACTCACCGCATTGACTTAAAGTAAATTATTTCCGATTTAATGCATTATTTACCTATATCGGTACCCCGGAAATAACACTGCATTATGCCTGGCTAGCGCACGGACAAAGCCGCGGGCGCTACACCGAAACTCGGGGAATAATAAAAACGATGCTACGAAGTTCACGTTCCAGAGCTCGACCAGCGACAATGTTTTAGCCAAAGAATCAGGCTAAATAGCAATGCAATTTTTTTTGTATTTCAACAATAAATACATTTAAAATTGAACTAAAGTGCGGTAAATCATTTTTGACTGTAATTTTTTACACTTTTTATTAATTTGCGACTTTTAAAATACAATATTTTGATATTTTGTTTGCAAATTCTAATAGACGTTGTTAATTCACAACTTTTAAGACCAATTTTTAACTCTTACCCATAAACTGCCGAATATACAGATATTTTAGTGTGTTTTAGGTGTTTTTCACAAGTTCGCGTTGGCCTTTTGTTTTGACCAACTTCCGGTGAACTTCTTTCGGCCTACTTTACACTGGAGATATGTCACAAGGTCTACTAGATCTCCGCCTAGCGGAGGATCGTCCAACTCTCTGTGGCCACACGAGTGAGATATGTCATAGTGTTGAGAACATATTCTGAAGTTTTTAGCCTGTCGTGCGAAAGATGCATCATACTTCTACATTTGAAGAGCTAGCCGTTTGAGTATCTTCAGCTTTAATAAATACATCGTACATAATGTCATAATTAATAATGTTGTACAAGAAAGCGTCAGAGACAATAGTCAATGAATTGAAATAAGTAAATAAATAATAAAATAAAACTACTATTATTTTCGTTCAAATCTACCTTTCTTTCTTTCTTTCTTTAAGTGTTAATGTTCGTATAACGGTTTCCCCTTTCTCAACAAACCGCTAATAAAGTGCGCAAAGTAATATTTATGTGCAGCAATGTAGCAGCATGGAGTTAAATATAGTACGTTGTAATAAAGTACAATCCAGCTCCATGGTAGCAGGATTCATTATCATTATCAAATCTGAACACCTTCTAAAACTCTCCCGGGTGCCGCTAGGGATCGACGGTGGCGCGGCGCGCGGCTACTTCGGAGGCCTTAAGTAAATTTTGCGTTTTAGGTTTTTTATACTTAATCGGTGAACACATAAATTAAATAAACAAATAAATAAATAAATGTGTATTAGGAGTCTACCCACTCAGTCATAATATAACTGATTTTCAGTGAGGGACAGTAAACCAAGGTGACAAAACCAACACTGTAGACTGTAGGCCCCGACGTGATCTATGAGTGAGCGTTAACCAACAGAAGATCGATATTTTTTAATAGGAAATATAGCAATCAGTGGTATGGATAGTGCGAACACCTGCGGATCAACACCAGAATCAACAAGGCCGATTCAGATCAACTTTAAATTTATTGTGTGCCTCGTTGCTAGGACGGCTCCAAGTCCAAAGTCACCTTTTACAAATTTATTAGACAAGAACTGATAGACTTAAGCGGGAATCGAACCCTAGACCTTCTGCATTGGAAGGAGAGACGCTAACCACAAGATCAACGAGTCACACAATTCTTTTCTATTTATTTTATGATTTATCTATATTTCCTTTTATTTAACCCTTGGGTACCCCCCCACCCCTTGGTTTTGAGAAGCATTATTACTCACGTGAGATCAGTAAGGACCCCAGCCATTAATACCCTAGCGCAAATATGAGACTTCGGAAGTAACATTTCTTTGGGAACTTAGTTTTGAATTTTTCTGACCACCATTTTGACATTAAATTATTTTTTTTTGTCTATAATTTTAATAGTGAGCAAATTTAGTTAAAACCCACGTTGTACCATGTTTGCCTAGTTTGAGCCCCCAATAAATATGTTCAATTTTTTTTTATATATCTACGATAAGAAAGTCGATCTACCAACCTGACACGCATCCTTGCCTCCATTCCTGTCTCCGGCACACAGCTGATTGTCTATGATTCCCCGCGGGTAGTTCTTGGCGGGTACCCGGGGAGGCGCGTACGCCGCCCGACACTCGGAGTTGTTGTACACCATGACGCTCACCTCGTGCAGCACGTCGCTTCGGTCTCCTCCTGTAATAATAATTATTTATCTGTGTTTATTATGTTTGTATTTCAATGAAATCCATTCTACACTGTCCTATTTGGAAAATTCACGTGATTTGGCTCACTTGAGGTGAATAAACGTGGCATACTTCGTTGGATTCCTCACACCCTACAGAAAATTAATCAAGATGGTACTTTGTCAATATCGGAAGGAAAATAGCGTCGCGACGCCTTTAAGTCTGGCGAAGTCCAAATTTCGCTCATGCACATTACTTTACACTAACTAGTTTAAAATGTTATTGGTTCAAGATAATGACTTGAAATTTGTTGCATTTTACTCGTGTTGGATATATATTTCATTCAAACTAACACACATTAAATATCTAGCAGATAAGTATCTGTTTTATGAAAAAATATACCGTTACGACAAGATTTTTTAACAATTGTCGTACTTTGGATACCCCTAGAACCTTCATTTATGATTTTTTTGTCAACTCTTTTTTTGTGGATTTCAAGCATCAATGTTACTATAAAATGCATGGTATTCATAAACCAACTGAATATTGATAGCTTCTCGACGCCTCGAAGTCAAGTCACATATTTCACTTGCGCACACTAACTGAATAAAATCGTTAATGGTTGCAAATAAATTCAAAAACTTGATGTATGTTTACTCGTTTTAGCAATTCCACTTAATTAAAATGAACAATTAATTAAATATCTACGAGAAAAGTAGTCTGTCTTGTGAAAAAATAGACCTTTCCGACAGGATTTTTCAATTGTCCTACTTTCGATACTCTTAAAACCTAAATTTATGTTTTTTTAGACAACACTTTTTTTTTTTAAAGTTCAAGCATCAATGTTGATACAAATATGCATGGTATTCATAAACCGACTTCAATTTGATAGCGTCTTGACGCCTTGAAGTTAAACGACGTAGATTTTGCTTTTGCCTACATAAATCTACACGAACGGCATAAAACCTTTACTCATTAAAAATAAATTTCTGTAGTCGTGTTAGGTAAATCAACTCCATTTTTATCAACATAAATTTAAATATCGATTAAATAAGTAGTCTGTTTAATGTAAAAATAGACCGTTCCGACAAGAAGTTTTACTTTGCATATCCCTAAAAGCATAATTTATTATTTTTTTTAGACAAAACAAGTTGTTGGATTTCCCCTTTGAATGGTATTATAAATATGTATGTAATTTATAAACCAACTGAATATAACCTCGAAGTCAAGCGACGTACATTTTCTACTTGTTACATGAAGTCATTTAAACTACGATGCATTGTATTGATTTGAGATTGAGGCATCTAATAAACTTCAGTGTACTAGTTGTGGAGCTGGATACTTTATTAAGAAACACATTTCCCGAACATTTATGCAATGAGTAGCGTGTTCGGTTAATATTGACCATTTGTACCATTTTTACAAGTGTTAACAAATTGTTGTACTTTAAATTTTAGTAACCCAGAAAACTAAATTTATAAATGCAATTATTTTGAACATTTGTGGTAGGATTTCACGCTTAAATGTTAAATCAAATGTGTATAACTAATAAAACAACTAGACATTGATAGAGTCGCGCTGCCTCGAAGGCAAGTGACGTCCATTCTTCACTTGAGCACATCAGACCCCATAAATACTACGGTGCCATTTTTTCTTTTTGGTAACAGCAGTGGCGTAGGAACTATTTTTTTGTGGGGGGGTCACACTAAAGTTGGCTTCGAGGTGGGTTGGCAAACCGGGGTCTGGGGCGAAGCTCCAGCCGCCGGAGGCTCCTTCGCCGTAGGCGAGATTTTTTTAAAAGGTGCCCTTGATAGGTGGCCTGAAACACGTTTTCAGGCGAATTTTAATTTTGAATAAGGGTTACATTTTGAAGCTAATATTGCATTGAAGATTGATTAACTGTCTTAAATCGGTCGACAGTCTGCTAGGGTGTGAAAACACTGCACACAAAATATAATGAATATTAGTCTAAAATCAGATGGCTAGTCTAGTCTCGCAAATCGAGAAAACAAGGAACACTAGCGCAGCCAAATGGTCGAACCGCGAACTATTATTTCGGGGGTACTGATCGCGGAACATCATGCAAGAGGTAGGGGTTTCTCAAATATATCCCGACCTAACGCAAAGAAATAATGTTCGGTGCCACAGTGCTCATCAAAGAAAACAGATAGTATATACTTTCATTTATTTCCGAATGATACAAAATGAGGAATGAGTGGAAAAGGGTGATGTTAATTGCGAAACCAATCACTAAACACATGTGTGTCTGCAGTCTGTACTTTCGCGGTCTCGAACAACATTGTTCTGCTGAGTAATATGCTTATACTACCGGCGAGTTATTTTTCTGGCAACTTTATATTATGCACAAAACGTTTAAAGGTGTTGTGGTAAAATAAACTTTTTGGTAGACTTACTTGGTGTGTCTAGTCGGTGTCCTGAGTCCTGAGTCCTGACACTCTCAAACTAGAAATATCCTACATAAATTCAAATACGCCAATATATAATCATTATGACAGTTCTAAATATTTAGCCCAATAGTCCTACTCGGTACCCACATTTATAATTTAGGCCTACACTTGTCATAATAATTGTCCTGGGACGGACACTTTAATGGGCCTACACGGCTACAAGTGTTGGTATTTAAATGTGAATTTAAATGGCTTTGCGCGGAGCTTTTACTGGCTGTGATTTTTTTATTACGGAGTGTAAAATCAATCGTAAGGTCAGCCTAACAAATAATTATGCACTGTTCGTCGTACGTTCATCGACGATACCACCTAACATAGGCTAATAACTCTCAAGATCACTGTGCATTGTGGCAAAGTGGTAGCGCGTTTGAGTTCTATTCGGAAGGTCGGCAGTTCAAATCTACGTTTAGTCGTTTTTTTTAGCGTTTTATTTAGACATATGTTTTTCTGCAATGAATGATTTCATTAAATTTTTATTGTATTTTCGCATTTCTCGCATTGCAATACAGTGATATAATCAATCGTATTACCTAAAATAAAATCCATTGTAAATTGTAAGTTTCAAAAAAAGGCATCCCAGTTTTTATCTTGCATAAACCACCTAGTGATTGCTCCTGCAGAAGGTAAAAAGTGGAATCACAATACTAGCACTATTTTATCAGAAGAATTTTTTTAAATATATATATTGCAAGTATTGTTTTCATTTTAGGTTGTTTTTATCGCAAGTTTGTAGTGAAATGTGACTTAAGAAGTAAGAATAACTTAGAATAAACTGTGTTATTTTTAAAGCAAATAGCAGAATGTGGTTTTATTTAACCATTTGGCCGTGCTATTTTGATTTTATTAAATAAAACCAAAACACACCTCTCCGCATTCATACAACTGACCAGTCACATCACTGTAGGCCACACATTCATAGTTTTGCCATCATTGCCTGTGCAACCACAAAGATGATTTGGTTTGCATTAAAAACTACTTCTCCCTCAATAAATGTCCGCGACCCTTCTCCAATCCTTAATGGCTCGAATACTATGTGTATTTACTACCATTTTAAAGCGTATAAAACCGATTTTAATATGCGTTCAAACACAATGTTTTCAACGTTATTACATGTATTGCGCCTATGCCGTCAGCTAGACTACCCCCGAACGAGCGGCCATATTGACGAACGCGCGCGCTATCTACATTCTCTTGTTTCCTCGAAATCACTTACGTCTCTTACTGAATCTTTCTAAAAAATGTCAACAAAAATCTTCCTTTTTGTTTGCAAGCCCGACTGTATAGTAAAATCCTAAAAATCACCCAAAAAGCTATACCCTAAGTTAGCAAATGACACCCATGGCTTGACCCCCCCCCCCCACTGGGGGGGTCAAGCCAACAAGTGGGGGGGGGGAGTTTCCACCCCCATCCCCCCCCGTTCCTACGCCCCTGGGTAACAGACATGGGTATACAATAAGCTGCTGTGTACTAGTTGGCCAAGTTGTTTTATATATTTTATTTTATATCATCCTTTTCAAACACTTATGCTATTAGAAGTCTGGTTAATAAAAATATATATACCATTCTTACAAGATAGGTTACCTACTACAAGATAGGACATTTGAGTTTAATAAAAAATGAGATTAGCATTTATTTTATTTATTTATTTATTTATTTAACGTCTATCCTATTCAGTTATAAAAACTGATTTACAAAGGAGGACAACTAAATAAATCTAATTACATAGATGCAGAAACAACAATAAACTACATTTTCGTAGATATTTGAAATAGTAGCATTACAACAACAATGCATTTAAACACAACAATTTTGGTAACAAATAAAAAAAATATATTATATGCATTTAATGAATGAATCAAATATAAAAAAGGGTGTAGAATGAAAAGAAAAGAAAAGAAAGGGGGGGAAAAGGAAAAAAGAAAGAAAAAGACAAAGAAAAAGAAAAAAAAAGAAAAGAAAAGAAAGAGAAAAGAAAGAAAGAAAGAAAGAAGAAGAAAAAAAAACATTAAAAAAGAAAAACGAAAAGAAAAAAACTGATTTATTAGACGATCCCACTCAAACGAATATGAGGTTTGCCAAAAATCAGGAACAGCAAATCAGGGAGTAATCAATCTTTCGCGGAAGAAACCACCGAACGCGAATCTTCATTCTTGTGTTCAACCATCATTCTTGTGTTCAAATCTTGATAACAATTTAGTGCAAAAGATCTTGACTCTAATATATAATTATATCAGATATATAATTATTTAAAATTGTTCATGTCAAAAACTGATCACAGCAATGATACAGGACACCTAACTCAAGTTGCAAGTTCCACCAGTGGGCGGCAACCAGACAATCTAGGCAGAAAAATATCAATTGAAAATACATTGAATACATCAAAATCAAAGTAATAATGACAAACAAAGAGAACAGCAAAATCATAAATAAGAACATATGAAGATAAATTAACATTACATAAACACAGAGACAATGCCCCACAAATAAATAGTAAAAATCAATTCTTCTTTGTTCTTCGATTCATTATCATTGCTTCAATTTTACTTTTAAATTGTACTATTCCTAGCTCAGTAAACTGGCTTCTAATATCATAAGAAATTGATGATGATAGATGTTTTTTAGTATTCACTAGCAACGATGGTGTTGAAATGGATGTGAAATGAGTGTGCTATGTTTGAAAGTAAAGTAATTAAAATAAATAAATAAATATACAGTCCACATTTAAAAAAGCCTACCAGTTTTATTCATTGTACATGACATTGTAACAATAAGAACATCATTATATTGTTGGGATTTACATTTAAATATAAATCTACACGTGTACAATCTCAAGTAATCTAACATTATATGCATAACCGGTATGTATTTATGTTTGATGACCTGATAACATTTTACTTTAAATGTTTAAATAGTAAATTATTTATAAATTTTGCCTTGCCTGGCAAAATATTAATGTTCCATCAATTTCCTGCGCCTTAGGGTGGATACATTTTTTTGTTTTTCGTAAACTTACAACATTGCTTTTAGGGCAGTAAAATAGTTACAACTAAATTGTAATCTTACAATCGTATAAAACACTTCTATCATCTAATGTCACGACTATTGCAGAGTATTAGATTAATTCAAATAAAATATGTTATGAAGAAAATGCCATTCGTATAGTAGGTACTTTATTTACACTTTATCAAACATAATGAACATACCTACGAATTTATAAAAATATACCAATCTTCCATTAAACTTTTCATTTTTCACTATATTATTTAAGTATTGAATATTAATAAAAATGCCCACTTATACATAACACTGAAAGAGGTAACAACAAACCCAAAAGTAGACCTAACTACAAATTGTCACGTATAAAGATCTCGTTTGTTCAGATCCAAATATACGAGCAGACAACACAGATACATGACACAAGCATTATTCCAAAGTTAATGTCGTAGGTACCAAACTTCAAAACAGTTTACAAAATACACCGAACATAAATCACTCGAAAATAATAAAAAAAGCTTACATGTAAACCTAAACATAAAAGTCAAATCCCTCTATAAAGATAGCATTACTGATTGCGACATAGTTGTTCAATGTTCATGCCTAATCTTCCTCAGAGTCGTCATCTGTACAACTGGAGACGCTGTCGTCGCCTTCTGCATCATGTCCGTTGTCACTAAGTGGTTTCAAGTTTGTGCAGTCTTTTAAATTACACATGTCAGTGCAATACAATTTAGAATTTACACAGGGGCACTTTTGTGAGTCACACTTTGCTCGACACGTACAAGATAGAAGGTCCCAAATAGCTTCAGGCGCTGGAAGACAATCCATCCAGTCGATCTCCATGGATGGTGTCTTCTTTCAACCGTGTCTTTCTGGAGATGGAATCACAGGCATTTTTCTCAAGTGAACGTTTCCATATGGCAGCTTGATAATTACTTCGTAGTATGTGTTTCTTTAAAGCGTCTTGACATGGTGGCAAACTGTGTGACTCAACCTGGCCATATTGGGAGCAAAACAATTTGTAGCGAAGTTCGTTGATACTATTTTCGCATTTACCGCCGTACATTTGGCATACAAAAGATTCTACTTCTGCAATCACACTATCTGATATATCGAAATTTTCTCCCAAATCAGCAAGAGGTGATGAAGTGTTGTTATGATCCCTAGATAACAGTTACTTGCCACGACCAGCAAATGCACTCACAGAATCACAACCAGTGATTGCGTGAAGACCTATGAGGGAATTCCTGATCGTACTACTGAAGTTTCGTGACAGATCTGTTATATTGATGTATCGTGGCCGATTTAAGGTACCACATTTGTGCGCGATTGGCCATAACGTGTCTCTGGTAAGACTGTATATCATAGGCACCGTAGATGTTGCTGTTGCTGGTTATGCATACATAATAAATTAACTTCTAAAACACTTTTGAAGTTTGTAAATTGAAATATTTATTAAGAGAGAAATTACTAGAGGCCTTAGGCTTAAAAGAGTTGGAAACAAAATCAATAAAAAACAAATAAATATAAAGCAAGACTAAATAAAAAACAAATAAATACAAAGCAAGACTAAACATACCGGCCCCCTTGAAAGGCTCGGCTTTCAACACTGATTAACACTGGGGTGGTAGGCACACTATAGTTGTGGGCCGTTTGAAGGTCCCATGAGAGGTTTTAACCGACACTACCCGCACGATGTCGTCACGTCCTTTGTGAGTGTCTGTAATAACTCCTAGCCGCCACTGCAATGGAGGAACGTTAACTTCCTTCAGGAGCACCACTGCACCAGGTTGTACATCCGGCATTGTGTCACGCCAGCGGCGACGCTGCTGCATCTCTTGTAGATAGTCTTGGCACCATCGTCTCCAGAACTGCTGCAGTTGTTGCAGCACCTGCTGCCACCTGGTCAACCTTTAAACACTTGTATCACAAAGGTCAACGGAGGGGATTTGTGTCAAAGGTTCTCCGATTAGGAAATGTCCAGGGGAGAGGTAATTTAAATCATGAGGATCGTTCGATAATGTACAAAGTGGATGGGAGTTCATACAGGCCTCGACCTGAGTTAGCAAGGGAGCAATCTCTTCGTAAGTCATGACCTTGTCTCCTATAACCCTTTTTAAATGATACTTCATGGATTTGACTGCTGCCTCTCATAGGCCACCGAAGTGCGGTGCATGGGGTGAAATAAATTCCCGATTACTATTGTCCTGTGAGAGGATGTCTTGCACCTGACGATTATGGTTTTCTTCGTGAAGTAGTTGGTGTAATCCATGGAGTTGGTGGGCAACACCTTGGAAATTGGTTCCGTTATCAGATTGTATTCGTGAGGGTTTGCCTCTGCGAGCAATGAATCGCCTTAGAGCCGCTATGAACGCATCAGTTGTTAGGTTTGTAACAACTTCCAAGTGAACAGCCTTGGTCGCTAGACATACAAACACGGCTATATATCCCTTTGTTGTTGTTTTGCTGCGAGGTGTTCCAAACTTTAAGGTGACAGGTCCAGCATAATCAACACCAACATTGCAAAACGGTCGAGTGGGTTGGATTCCCTGTGCTGGTAGTTCACCCATTAACTGCTGAGAAGCTTGTGCCTTAAGTCGGAAGCACCTGGTGCACCGATGAATCATCTTTCTCACCAGTCTTTTGATCGATGGGATCCAAAATCTCTGGCGAATTGAAGAGATCAGCAGTTGTGGTCCAGCATGTAACAACTTGATGTGTTCGTTGTTCAGGATCAGTTTGGTGAGATGATGATCCGCTGGTAAGATCAATTGGTGAATTGCATCATAGGGGAGTGATGCCTTTTGGATTCGACCGCCAACTCGTAGTAGCCCATGCTGATCTATGATTGGAGTCAAACTCTTTACTTTACTCTTTGGTGAAATGGTTTGATTGTTGGATAGACTTGCGAGTTCCTTATTATATGAAATAGATTGTACAAATTTTACACATGTTAGAAGGCTGTCTTCCATCTCTTTGGCTGTGAGCGCTGAAAGTTGCCGTTCTTAACTTGCTAATCTGGTATTCCTGATGAATCTTCTGCAATAGGCAGTAACTCTAACCAGTTTGGTAAGCTAAGAGTACCTTTGTGTCCAGTCCTCTGGCACTGTTCTTGTTGCAACAAAATATTTTCTGGCTTCTGCACTGTCAGGAGACGGCACAAGGTTGATATCTAGCTGGGGTCACAAAGATGGTTCTTGAATTAGCCATTCAGGTCCGTGCTACCAAAGTTCACATGACTTCAGGGTAGTGGCGTCGACACCTCTGGACACAAGATCTGCTGGATTGCATGCAGATAGTACATATTTCCAGTGTGCACTAGCTGTGAGTTCTTGGATGGTAGCAACATGGTTGCCTACAAACGTTTTCCATCTTGATGAACTGTCTGAAAGCCAGTGCAATACCAATGTGGAGTCTGTCCACAGGATGGTTTCACTAACAAGTAGATTTAGTGCAGGGTTTCCTTGTCACATAAATGAGCTAGAAGGAGAGCCCCACACAACTCCAACCTAGGTAGAGTTGTTCTCTTAACAGGTGTTACCTTGGACTTTGAACACAACAGGTTAGATGCAGTTTCACCTGTGGCATATGTAGCCCGTACATAGAGGCATGCACCATAAGCCCGTTCACTGCTGTCTCAAAAGCCATGGATTTGTACGTCCACGGGCGTCATGTACATACAGTGGGGTATACCACCCGTATTGCAATGTGTAATGTCCACTGAGGCATTTGTGGGAACATCAAATCTGAGAACATTACGTGGGATATTGATGTCACTGAGCAATGGAATTTGCTCACAAAAGTGGTGCCAATCTGCTTGCAGGTTTGCTGCAAGTGGTTCATCCCATCCTATTCCTTCTTGCCACAGAGTTTGCATGAATATTTTATAACTAATTACAATTGGACTGACTAGACCAAAAGGATCAAATATCGATGCAATAGAAGACAGTACACTTCTTTTTGTCATGTGAGACAGAAGAATATTTTTATGATTTGAGTAATCAATGGAGAAAGAAGATTTGCCACTCTTTACTTGAAATTGATCAGACTTTGGGTCTTAAATTAATCCTAGTGTACTTATATTTTCATTACTGTCTAGAGAGAGGAGTCCTTTGTGTTCTTGAAGTTCTTCTGGAATCACTGCAAGAAGTTCTGAAGAGTTGGAGGACCATTTCCGTAACGTAAAACATGCTTGCTTGAGCAAAGTAGAGACTTCTGTGTAAATATGTTGTGCTTCTTCAACAGTTGAGCAGCCAGTCAACAGATCATCAACATAGAAGTCTTCCTTGATTATCTTTGCGCTTTGTGGAGCACTTACTTTATTATCAATGGCCACCTGTTTCAAGCATTTTGTTGCAAGAAATGGAGCACTTGAGGTTCCATAAGTAACCGTTTTGAGCTTAAATGTCTGCAATTCTTCTTTAGGAGATTGTCGCCAAAGAATTCTTTGCAGATTTTGGTCTTCGGGATGCACAAAAATTTGTCTGTACATTTTAGCAACGTCCGCAACAATTCCTTTGTTGTGTGTTCGGAATCGTAGCACAATGGAATGTAAATCTTTTTGGACAGTAGGTCCTGTATGCAAGATATCATTTAAGGCTATTGTACCGCCTCTGGCCGATAATTTGAAAGTCGAAGAAACATGTCTGAAAAGTTTGCTGAATGAAAGAAGGCCTTTAAAATAACAGAAAAAAAATTGTGAATTTTTTTGGGCGGGACATAACCTCACTTTTGGAAATTACATTTAGATTTTTGGACAAAAGTGTGATATACAAGACTCGTTCAAAATTAAGTTTTGAGAATCGTTTTTCTGGACATAGTTTCTAAACACCTTTAGCTACAACTTGACTGTAGCTAAAATAGTTTTCTGAAAATAACAGTTGGAGTACAAATTTGTTTGTAAAAAGGTACAAATACGAGTTTTGTACCGTTTGACAAAAAAATTCGTACATCAACAGTTACTGTAATTTTCAGAAAACTATTTTAGCTATAGTCAAGTTGTAGCTAAAGGTGTTTAGAAACTATGTCCAGAAAACCGATTCTCAAAATTTAATTTTGAACGAGTCTTGTATATCACACTTTTGTCCAAAAATCTAAATATAATTTCCAAAAGTGAGGTTATGAAAAAAAAAAAAAAAAATCACAATTTTTTTTATGTTATTTTAAAGGCCTTCTTTCATTCAGCAAACTTTTCAGACATGTTTCTTCGACTTTCAAATTATCGGTCAGAGGCGGTACAATAGCCTTAATGATATGCCGTTTGTGGACTTAGCACTAGCATCAAATACTACACGAGTAGATGTTGTAGTAGAAGTCTTGAACACTGGGTGATGTGGAAGATAATAGCAAGCCTCTTTAATTTCAACAGCATCACTTGTTACTTGATTCATGTGTTCCATTGTTTGATACTCATCCATAAAGGTATGGTATTTGGCTTTTAGATCATGGTTTTTGGCTAGACGCTTTTCAATTTGATTTAGCCGACGTTCTGCAACGCACTTGGAATTGCCATAATTTTTTGGATCAATCTTCGTTGGAAGTTTGACAACGAATCGTCCATCTGGTTGTCGAGTGGTGTTCTCAGAGAAGTGTTTCTCGCATTGTCGTTCCTCCGGAGACATAACAGGTTGATCGAGGCAAATAGATTCGATTTCCCAGAAGCGTTGAAGTTGAGTTTCTAGTGAATCATTGCGCACAAAGTGAACGTGGTGAGTTGATTGAGCTGACAAATTGATAGGTGTTTTGCCAGCAATCGTCCAGCCAAGTTCAGTGTTTTGCAATACTGGGTAATTTCCAGGTTGTGTCATCTTCTCGGGGCGCAAGGTTTCATAGAAGACGTGTGCTCCTATGAGAAGATCAATAGGACCAGGTTGGTTGAACTGTTCATCAGCCAATATCATATCGTTAGGAATTCCCTAACTATCGCAATTCATAAAAGTAGATGACATTGTGCCCGTTATGCGGGGAAGAACCGCACAGTCAATTGTAGTAGTATAATCGCTGACCCTTGACTTCAAGTTTATCGAAACTGTGTGGGAAGTTTCAGCATTAACCTCGTTTATGCCTTGGATTGGAATGTGCTGTTTTGATTTCTTCAGTTGTAGCTTCTGCACTTATGATTCCGTGACAAAGTTTACCTGAGATGCATAATCAAGCAGTGCTCTGCAATGAACGTATTGTCCATACTTGTTTTTTACCGTAACCACCGCTGTTCCTAATAAAACTCGAGATTGAACCTTATCGTTGAAGGTACAGTAAGTCTTATAAGCGGCAGATTGAACTTCTTGAGTTGAAGCTTGTGTGGAGTTCACACTGTTATCAGAGGTGAATTGCGATGTTTGGGTGTCTAAGTGTAACATGGTGTGATGCCTTTTATTACACGTGTGACAGCGATGTGTAGAACACTCATGATTAATAGAAAATGATATGAGGCAATTAAAGCATAACTTGTGTTGTTTCACAAGCGTGAAGCGCTGCTGAGGACTCATGTTCGCAAACTTTGCACATCTATACAATGCATGAGTTTCTGAACAGAGAAAACATTAGCTGTTGACAGCTATGTAAGAATGTTGTGACTTGCTTGTAGCTTTATTATTCAAGTTTGACTTGTTCTGAGATTTGGCTTCAGTGGATGTAGATATGCCTATGCTTTCAAGTGCCTTGCATTTCCTTTCCAAGAAGATAATCAAAGACTCAAACGATGGCATTTCGTCTAATTCATGAATGCATTTCCCACTCCTTACGGGTCTCAGTGTCAATGCTTTCATAAATAATCTGATTTATCAATACTTCACGCAATGGAATATTGAATTCTAAAGCATTTAAAGCATGCACATTTGTTTGAACATGATTTATAAGGCTTCGAAGATTTGCTCCAGTACCCTTAGTTATTGAGGGCACATGCAGTAATTGTCTGACATGTGTTTGTGCTATTAACTTGGTGTTATGATACCTGCGTGTGACCAGTTGCCACGCTATTTGAAAGTTGTCATTAGTAATCGGCAGATTTTGCACCAGTTGATGTGGTTCTCCTTGGAGAGACTACAGTAAATAGTGGAATTTTTGAATGCTTGACAATTGAGGATTGTTTACTATCAAGGCTTCAAATGTGTCCTTGAAACGTAGCCATAGTTCCACATTTCTAAGAATTTAGGTAGATTTATTGTGGGTAGCTTTATTTGTAAGCTGTGCCCATTGTGTGAGACGCCTGAGGTAGGCCTAGACCCAACAGCTGGTTCTAATCCATGTTGATTTAAATCAACGGGTGGTTCCAAAAACCTTAAGTATTTTGCTTGGACTCTGTAATACTGACTTTCAAAAACTTCTCTATCAATTGCATGATCCTGTTCGTCGTCCTCAAATTCTAGTTCTTCTTGATAAGAAAGATAACTTTTCCAAATATCTTCTAATTTAGCATTTCTCACCTTCAATTCTAGAATGTCATGTATTGAGACATCGAATGAATCAATAAAAGTTTGTAATCTTGTAAGGGCTGCTTTGCAAGATGTTCTTTTTTTAAAGAATAATTTCTTTTTATCTGCATCCATAAATGAGTATTGAGTTCTACTTATTTGAAAGGAATGCTTACCAAATTGGAGTAAAGAATGTCAATTTCACTCAGGTAATGCCTGGCGTCGAATCCTAGACTTCTAAACGAACCAGCAAAGCACAGTCTGATACGGCCCGGTGAGGACCAAAATTATGTGGACGATTGGCCATAACGTGTCTCTGGTAAGACTGTATATAATAGGCACCGTAGATGTTGCTGTTGCTGGTTATGCATACATAATAAATAAACTTCTAAAGCACTTTTAAAGTTTGTAAATAGAAATTATTATTGAGAGAGAAATTAATAGAGGCCATAGGCCTAAAAGAGTTGGAAACAAAGTCAACAATGTAAATAAGAACAAAAATGATTTTGTAAATAAAGTACATTGCCACGCAGTTGGAAGCAATAAAAACAAATAAATATAAAGCAAGACTAAACAACATTAATTATTAATGATGATGTGTCCACCTGATTTGTGTAGAAATGGGGCAAAATAACTATACTACTACGACTACTACTACGACATCAGTATCGTCACAGTGTATTATGACATTTGTATAGCAATTTAGAATTGCGTAAATAGAATGTAGTAGAATTCGTGTGTCTGCTTCTTCATGGTTTAAGAATAGTCCTTGACCATCAATGGCCTCATGTTTGGTTATTTTCGTACAACGTTCACCATGTGTAACGAAAAGTGTATTTTGCCTAGTTTTTCACGATTATGAGGGGGTCGGGGGACCGTGCCTCCAGACACCCCCCAGCCTTGCTTTACGCCAACTCAATCACGCTAAACCCCCTTCAGAGGTCCTGGAACCGCCCCAGATAGACTGCTAATACATTATTATATTAAAATATGTATTTATTGGATGAGCGAAGCGAAGACTTCAATTTCACCGACCCCTCCAAAAATTTAGCTCGGGTGTTTTTTTTTCTTTTTTTCTGTCTGTTTGTTCGCTCTCTACCGGGCAAACGGCATATGCGATTTGGATGAAAATTGGAGGGGACCTTCGAAATCTCTGAACTTAGCCGCTACGTTTTTGAACACAATCGAAGAAATATTTCTCATGAATATCGTACTTTTACGATTTTTTTTCGATTTTAAGTACGATATTTTCGTAACATTTGGGCCGATTCTGACCAAACGGGTGTGGCTACAACGTTCATATTTCACATGGACATTAAGGTAATGGTGATGTATTGCTTTTTGAAAGAAAAAGTGGAAAAAGTTAGCCGGAATCCATAGAATAAAGGTTTTAATATGACATTTTCAGGTTTATAATGACAATTTACAAGTGACAATAGAAACTTGACAACAATCACCAACAAAGTGTTCGAAAGGCACTTGATAAGTTAATCCACGCAAACTAAAACTTACAAAAAAGTAGCGTTTTCCTAGTTTAGTACAATGTCCAACTTTTTCAAGTACACACTAGCTTTATCTATGTCGATTTAGAATCAAATGTTACCTTAAAGTCGATCCGTTGAAACTTGCTCGTAGTGAAATTTGGCTGAAATTCATAATATATACTCTTAATAGTGTGCTTTTCAATAATACAACAAGCAAAATGGGGGTTACCAGCTTACTTTCGGAGATTTTTCGAAATAAAAATCAAGTAAATCCCTATCCTTTAACATTGCAAGCGAGCAAAACCCTACACTTTCCGACCAAAAAGGCACTACAGTCCACGAACCGCAAGTGAAATATGACAAAATTATGTATCAATTTGCAGGTAATTAAACAATGAAAAAAAATAGTATTTGCAAAATACATGTTACCACACTGGATTTTGATATTTTTACGTCCAAAGTCAATATATAATTGTAACAACCAGGAGCAACAGTGAAGGCTTGGCAACGCTGCGTGACGCCTCTTCGAAACCGCGCTCGATTGACCAATGATAGTGAACTCCGTTGTAAAGTAGTATAGGGAGCGAAAATTTAAAAATTGGGTATGGCTGCCTCTCCGTATTACAACACGTAGTTCGAATGTATTAACGTTAAAAAAAGTCGTAAAAACTGTTTTACAAATAAAACTAAGATAACATATATACACAGAATAACGAGCAAGTTTATAAGTTATTATTTTTGAGGACCTATCACAAATTCATTACAATTTTTAGTATTATTATTTTAACTGGGGCAATTATTCCCATATTGAAAGACTTCTGTTGTACATATGGCAATTTATTATGTATGTCATGTAGGGCCTATGTAAGATATTTGCATAAATTTCATATTTAAAAAAACTAAATATTGGGCATAGCCAAACGTTGAGGGAAGAATGTCTTTGTGTTCGAGTAATTTTAAATGAAAAGTTATTAAAATCGTAACCCGTTATCGATAAGAAGTAAACAATAATGATGGGATCAATAAAAAAAGGTAAAAAAGTTTCACAGCCGGGGCTCGAACCGGCGACCTTTCGCTTACAAAACGAGCGCGCTAACCGTTGGACCAACTGCGACCACAGAGCATAGGTGGTCCATAGCGATCCGTCCGCTTCTTTCAACCCAGCAGATATGCACGCCGACTCAAAGCGAGCGTAAAAGTTTTGTGATGGCAATTAGGACATTTTTAATACTTTTAAAGTCTACTGCCAATATTTCTTGATTGTAATTGACGTCTGTACATAGCATGTGTACGCAATTACTGTTTACTTTGGTATGAAACACTTTCGAGGTGGCAGTTCTCTCGACGTATCCACACTCGATTCGAATGAGAAGGCTGCCCGTGCCATGTTGCCAAGCCAAATACCAGGTTGGCCAAACTATCAAGAAGAAGTTTCCAACTATTACATATCGTATATATTTTATTGTTTATAATTACATGAAAGCCAATCATATTGAATGTTTAATGTTTAACGAACTGAGCATTATTTCGTCCATTGGCCCATTAGCCTAATTTAGTGATTAACGTGTTATTTTGATGGGACGTTTCGATTTCCGAGGTTGGCAAATACTTAACTAGTCAGTTAGCAACTGTACCAATAAAAGATGCAAATAAATAGGTTTTCCTAAAATGTAACAATTAAAAATAAATTAATACTTACAGTAGTAAAATAAACTACAGCTGTTGTAAGATTATCTGATATAAAAAATACTAACTAGGCCCTATTTTATAAGCTGTTACTGAATAATAATAGTATACTCATGATTCCGCTGGTACACTCGCTGGAGCCACTTAAATGCATGCACACTCTTGTGATTAAATTAAGAATGTACGCCGTTTAACTTCGAGGCGTCGAGACGCTATCAATATTCAGTTTGTTTGCAAGTTAGATGCATATTTGCATTAACATTGGAGTATGAAATCCTACAACATAATATGTTTTGTTGTATCAGCGAAGCGAAGACTTCAATTTCACTGACCCCCAATAAATTTAGCTCGGGTGTTTTTTTTTTCTGTCTGTTTGTTCGCACGATTCCGGGCAAACGGCATATGCGATCTTGATGAAAATTGGAGGGGAGCTTCGTTTTCTCTGAACTTAGACTTGCCACGTTTTTGGGTCAGACCAAAAATTAGACAGTTTTAAAATTGGTGGCCGCATAGCTCAGTTGGTAAGAGCATCGCCCGGTAAGCTAAGGTCCCGGGTTCAAACCCCCATGGAAGTCACTTTTTTAATTTCTTTCTAAAGTACTAACATAACAGCGTCATAGTTGCCTACTATAAAGCCAAGTTTAAACATCATATTTCCCAACACTAGGGTTACAGAGATGGTTTGTATTTCTCCAATTTAATTTCAAGTGCAGTCTAATAGGCAGTGCAATCTGCTCTACACACGTTATTAACAATGTACAAAACAGACAAAAAATTAGACAGTTTTAAATTGGTGGCCGCATAGCTCAGTTGGTAAGAGCATAGCCCGGTAAGCTAAGGTCCCGGGTTCAAACCCCGGTGTAGTCACTTTTTTAATTTCTGTCTAAAGGACTTACATAACAGCGTCATAGTCGCCTACTATAAAGCCAAGTTTAAATTAAACATCATATTTCCCAACTCTTGGGTTACAGAGATGGTTTGTATTTCTCCAAGTTAATTTCATGTGCAGTCTAATAGGCAGTGCAATCTGCTCTACACACGTTATTAACAATGTACAAAACAGACAAAAAATTAGACAGTTTTAAATTGGTGGCCGCATAGCTCAGTTGGTAAGAGCATAGCCCGGTAAGCTAAGGTCCCGGGTTCAAACCCCGGTGTAGTCACTTTTTTAATTTCTGTCTAAAGGACTAACATAACAGCGTCATAGTCGCCTACTATAAAGCCAAGTTTAAACATCATATTTCCCAACTCTAGGGTTACAGAGATGGTTTGTATTTCTCCAAGTTAATTTCATGTGCAGTCTAATAGGCAGTGCAATCTGCTCTACACACGTTATTAACAATGTACAAAACAGACCAAAAATTAGACAGTTTTAAATTGGTGGCCGCATAGCTCAGTTGGTAAGAGCATAGCCCGGTAAGCTAAGGTCCCGGGTTCAAACCCCAGTGTAGTCACTTTTTAATTTCTGTCTTAAGTACTAATATATATATATATTCATCATTATCATTATCATTATCATTATCATCTTATTTTCGACGCGGTTTTACCCAAGATCCTTGTTTTTATCATATTTATATATATATATATATATATATATATATATATATTTGTTTTAAGTATCTTTACGGTAAATAATCACGCACAGTTTTATAGAAAATAACTTTTAATCCCAACTTTCAAAAAAAACTATGTTTCCTTTTCAAGGAAGGGCAAAAAATTCATAAAAAAACAACAGCAATATAAAATAAACAAAAAAAAAAAAAAACACACTACCTGAAAACAGGGGAAAATTAAAAGACCCAATTGCAGTGAACCTAAATAAAATCATTTGGTTGTTTGTGAGGTGACTTTTGGACCTTCTAGCGGGCCCTATCGCTGTCTTCATGTCTTGGACCACGGCGGCTCATCTCTATTTTTCAAGAGCTGCAGTAACTTTAGTCATTCGCTGGTTTCCAAATTTCTAGACAAGATGGTTGGGACCGTCCGGCCGCCCCCACTTTGTC
This sequence comes from Sweltsa coloradensis, assembly GCA_024449915.1. Taxonomy (NCBI): domain Eukaryota; kingdom Metazoa; phylum Arthropoda; class Insecta; order Plecoptera; family Chloroperlidae; genus Sweltsa; species Sweltsa coloradensis. The sequence continues at coordinate 28,945 of JAMZAV010002996.1, forward strand.
TGAACTGCAGGCACTCTATCAGCCGCTTACCCTTTCTTTGACAAACTCAAATCAAAGCAGGCCCCCACGTTTGGAGCCAAACGCTTGCCATCGTCTCGTTTTTAAGATTGAGTGGGCGTTCTCAATTTCCACTGCCTCTCGACGATTCACTAAAGATGGCTTACCATGGCAAGAGCCTCATTCCGCAAAATCAATGGAATGCCCTCCGCGGGACCAAACCGGAAGTCATTTTATTGGGGGATTGGTGGAATCGAAAGCACAAATTTAAAGCACTAAATTCTGTAAAAAAAATTTTGAAAAAAACAAAGTGGGGGGTGCACCCCAACAGACGCCGCGTCGGGGGCCCAAAACCGGAAGTGCCTAATTGTGGATTCGGTTGATCGAAACCCTAATTAAGCACTAAATATCTGTAAAAAAAATTTTGAAAAAAAAACAAAGTGGGGGTCGCCCCCAACAGACCCGGTCCGGGGCCCAAACCGGAAGTGCACAAATTATGGGATAAGGGGGGATCGAAAGCACTAAAAAGCACTAATTCGGGGAACATTTTTAGAATTAGTGCCAAAGTGGGGGTGCAGGTGAATTTTGGCCCCCCCAAACTCAAATTAGTAATTCATTCCAAAACAAACCCGTGCACTAATTCTGGGCCGAGTGCTTTAGAAAGCACAAATTTGAGCACTAAAATCTGACTAGGACGAATTGGGCGAAAAGTGGGGGTGCCAAGTTTTACGCACCTGCGGGGACAGCTCTCGTAGTGTAGTTTTGGAGGGGATTTGGGTAAAAAGTACGTCCGTGCGGGCTGAACCATTTTCTACGTACACGTCGACGTCAGAAAAGTACGTGAGGCGGGGATTTGCCACGGAAAATTGACGGGATGTGTTGTCGAGGCCGTTTAGAAAAGTGTTAAATGACTTCTCCCATGGGTCCACATAGTAGATGTCACGTGACGGCCAAAAATGGGTGTGTGTTTTTTGGTTGACAGATAGTCTTCCTCTAGTTTGCCCCGTACAGGTTTGGGTAAGATGGTCCATCTTGTCCCATGTGTACCCTTTTCTTTAAGGTATGGGGGTCCTGGTAAAAAATTGTTGTTGTTTCCTTGGGAAAAAAGGAAAGTTTTCCCCTTTAAAGGTGGGGGGGAAAAGGTTGAAAGTGTCCACCGTAAAAGCCTTTCTTGGGGTTTTTGGGGTGGTAGAATTTTGTGAAAATCGCCGGGTAGGGGTTTTCTTTGATCCCGGAAAGGGGTTGGTTCTTGAGTAAGAGGGTTCTTGGGGGTTTGGGAAGGTAAAAGTCAACAAATGCATAACGTTCGTGGGGTTACCCTTGATACATTGGAGGGGTTTGGGTTGTTTTTGGTGAAGGTAAATCGGGCTGGCCCCCCTGGGGGGGGGAAATTTTAACTTTTGTTATAAGTTTTGAGGGGCCCCTGCTTTCCAAAAAGTTTTAGTTTTGGGGATTACTGTGGATCTCGTAAAGTTTTGGGTTTGTCTCGTTGAAGGGCGGTCCCCCCAAAATGTATCGTTTTGTATACTTTCCCTTTTAAAACGGGTGTTGCCCCCCTGGTTCCTCCGCAAGAATTTTTTTTTAACAAAATCATTATAACCTTTGAAACTCCCATTGTAAATTTTGGGCGAAGAAAAAATTTAAAACATAAAATTGAGAATTTGAGGACTCTAAATTTTCGAAATTCTCTATTTTTTCAAATTAGGGAATGGTTCTTTAATGAAAAAATTGGGTCGAGAATTTTTCAACTAAGACCCTTTTCCACATCCCCCCCTCGCGCTGGGAACAAAAACCCCGCTCGCCCCCTTTTCCGCAACCCCCCTCCCCCCTTTTTACTTATAAAAAAAGGGGCCGCGCAAAACCCTCCCACGGGGTTTTGGGACCAATTAAAAATGAACAAAGGCAAATTGCCCCCTCCCCATTTGAAATTTTAAATTGGAAGGGGTTTTTACAAAGCCAACCCGCAAAATTTATAAACAAAAAAAGTATGAAAAAAATTATGACCCGCAAAATTTAAATTTAAAACCTTTTGATTCCCCCTATTCCCCACCCCCCCTTAAAATTTAAAAAACCACTTGACCAATAGTTAATTTACAAAATTTTGCAAAAAGCAATTTTCCATTCAAAAAAGGGGAAAACTCAAATTCTTTAAAAAAACATCAAATTGTAAAAAAAAAAAACCCCCAATGTAGAATGGCAGACGTTTACAGAGGATTAAACCCCAAACGCAACGAGCCCAAACAAACTTTTTTGACAAGAGACCCTACAGTGAGCACAAGAACGGATGTAACTTTTTTTGGAAAAGCACGGTCCTCTCAAAAACTTGAGTAACACTCGTTTAACTTTACCCCGAGGATCCGGGACCCCTTATTCTACACCCCAAAATTCAAAAAACCCAAAACCCCCGGCCCCAAATTACAACAATTTCCCCGGGACGCAATTTCGTTTTGTTACTTCCACTTAAGAAGTAAAAAGTTCCTCCACTAAAGACAACCCAATTTCACATTCAAAGAAAAACCCTACCCGAAAGTTAACACAAGAGTAAATCACTTAAAAAAATCTCAAAAACCCCCAAAATTTTTAAATTTGTTGTTCTTTTATTAAATTTTGGCTCAGAGAGGGGGGGAAAGGGGTGACGCGGGGGAAAAGGGGTGGACGGGTCTTGCGGGGCCCAACCCCAAGGGGGGGGGGGGGGCCCCCCGTTTTTCCCCGTCTGTCTCATCCTCCGTTTTTGTTTTTTGCGTCCCGTCGGGGGGGTAGTCAAAGGGAAGGGGTTTCCCCCGACGACGACCCAAGCCCCCTTTAGTTTCGGGGAGTGAACTCCCCTTTTCACGGGGGAAACCCCGAGAAGTTCGGTTGGAATTTTAAAGGCCCCGATTCCTCATCTCTTTGCCGAATGGACTTAACAACAACAACTTCCCTTCCGACCCCACTACCCTTTAAGTAAAGGTAAGCTTTTGGGTAAGAATGGCACCTCTTTGCCAACCCGTACATGGGCAAACAGAGGGGACTATCTGTCAAATCAAGAAAACCCCACCCTCTGTTGTCAGGTTCATCGATGACTCTACGTAGGTGGACCCATGGAGAGGTCATTTTAAAACTTTTCTAACGGGCCTACAACATCCAAAGCCGTCAAGTTCCGTGCAAAACCTCGCCTCACGTCAATTCTCGCGTCGACGTGTACGTAGAAATGGTTTTAGTCCGCACGGTCGTAATTTTAAGCCCCAAATCACCCCCAAATCTACACTACGGAGCTGTCCCCGCTCTACACCAAAAGCGCTTTTCCCCAATCCCCTCGCGACGCGGGGAAAACGCATATGCAGCACCGGGGGGATCGAACCCAGTACTGCGACCGGGTTACGCGGGCCTTCATCGACAGAGGTACCCTGAAAAAAGACGTCAGAAGACAGTTGAGAACCCCCCGTCGAAAAGAAGCAGTCTGGGGCCAGACAAAAACCTACCCCCCCGTTACGCAATGTTACCAGGACTTTACGTTCTCAATGGCATCCTTTAAAAGTGGACACCACATCTTGTCTGGCTCAACTAGGACACAAGATCTAATGCCAACAGTGCCCCGCGTAGCTTTAAAAAAAAGCCCCCCCAAACTAAAGGACCTTCTTGTTTAACGAACCCCATGATTGGCCAAGTGGCGACGATAGGGAACCCGACGGGGCCTTCCGTGTAAAAGACCTCGATGCAAAAATTGCCCTATCCCCCCAGCCACTAGGTATTCACAGCTGGGGCCCCAAAAAAGACCTTCCCCTTAAGGCCATCACAACTTGCCCCCACTGATTATCTCCAGCTCAAATGTAACCTGTGTCCAGCTGAAACATTGGCCTAACGGTAACCTTTTAGCAAAAGAATGGGTGGCCTGGTGTGCCAGAAACCCCCAAGAACCGAAAACTGTGCCCCCCACGCAGGAACCCCTGACCTCCCGGTTTTGCGATTGCTACACTAAACCCAGTTTCGATCGCTCCCCGGGCCCAACCGACAGAGAGTTAAGGTCCTGGAGCTCGCTCATCAAGGGTAACAAAACTCGCAACAAAACCCAACTTAAACCTACGCTAAAAACCACAATCACACTTCAATCACCTCAATACACCACACACTCACTCACTCGCTCATTCACTCACACACTCATCACTTGTCATCTCACTCCTCACCACTCCTCATCACTCACTCCTCTTCACTCACCACCCCTCACCCACCACTCACTCACTCGCCCACTCACTCACTCACTTACTCGCTCAAAATCCCCCACTCATCACTGTCTCATCACTAACTCGCTCACTCACAAACAACACACACTCATGTGCACGTATTGGAACCCTCTACCACCTCCCCCACCCCTTCTTTTTCTCCCCCCCCCCCTACTCTAACCCCCTCCTGGTCAAAAAGCTTCGTAACCAAACGACCGAAAGGCAAGGCCCAAACGTCTCTGATATTTTGTGTTGTTTTTGTATATATTTTTATCTGTGTTTACTATGGGAGCTACCTCACTCTCAGGAAGCTGTTGACTCCCATTCTATCCACATTGTTATATATATTATATACAAAATATATATATAATATATTATTATATTTGGGCGAATACTTTTGTGGGTGGACATTATGTTTAAAATTATTTTTTGAAATAATAGGTTTTTTTGGTTACGGGGCCCTTCCTTATTTAATTGCTACTCAATTTTTTGGAACTCAGATTGGAGTCCCTTTTTCAAGAGATTTAATTACAAAACTGAAATTAAAAACAATAACAAAACCAAACACACCAACAAAAAGAAAATAACAAAAGCAGGCCAACAAAACAAAATAAATAGAAAGAATTTATAAAGATAATACATTTAAGTGCTTAGAGTTTATGGACCTTCCGGCCCTGTTTGCTTGTTTTTCTGGCACCAAGTCCTTGTCTCCATTCGACGACCCGTTGATGATTGACCCGAGGCAGGACTGCTGACATTAGTGGAATGACAACGCGTCTGCATGAGGCGATCTGCTCCCGCCGACATAATTACTCCCTCACGGTACTCGTTCAAACTGGAAGAAGTGTTTCTAGTGGTCTGGCTACGTGTCTGCATGGGTTGACTTGTCGCCATTAGATGACTTGTTGTTGAACCTTTGTTAGCGGTCCGACTACGCGTCTGCACGAGGTGACCCGTTTCCGCTGACATCGTTGGTCTCGCATGGTTCTCGTTCAAACTGGAAGAAGTGTCTCTAGTGGTCTGGCTACGTGTCTGCATAGGTTGACTTATTTCTGACGCTAATGTGTGTGTTTCGTAATTCTCATCTAAACTTCGAGATGCGTCCCTTGTCAGTTGAACTGGCCACAACTTGTATCGCACTCAATACCATGGTGGTATATATCTTTAGGTGATTTCACTGCCAGAATTCTGTGAACGCTTAATGCACGCAGTGCAGGCGGTCGCCGACAGAATGCGCGACGTGTGAGGTGGTAGTCACGTGACATAGAACTTACAAGATGGCGGCCTTGGGGACCAATCAGATGGCTCGAATTCGGAAATTCGAATGTTCCGCCTACGAATCTGAATGCACGGCCTTCAATAAAGTGCATACACACCGCCATCTCTCGAGGTATTAGAGTCGATAAAGAAGTTTGGAAAAACGTCTTTATCGACTTTCTCGTCACGTGACTACCACCTGACACGTCGCGATCCTGGCGGATTCCGTCTGAACTGCGTGCATTAAGCGACCACAAAAATAGCATTGCTGGATACGCAAGTGAAATCACCTAAAGATATATACCACCATGCTCAATACTGGTTTTCATGCTACGGCTAAACGTTTAGCATCATCCCTTTTGTTGAGATTTTCTGGGCGTCTTTTCTATCTCCAAAGTTATCTCGAAACCTTCGGATAGTCAGGTGGTCGACTTTTGCCACAGCTCTCATATTGTCAAAATTGATTACATGCTTGTTGTTTTTGGCATGCTGAGCTAGAGCTGAGGTTCTTTCTTCGTGGTTAACAGCTAGTTTGTGCTCTTGTCTACACACATACATATTTCTCCCTGTCTGACCAATATACGTTTTACCACAATCACCACAAGGGATCTCGTATACGCCCCAGCCTTCCAAATTGACTCTGTCTTCGCTACTTCTAATCATCTGGCCAATTGTTCTTTCAGTGGAGTAAATCGTTCTTATGTTTTTTAAACAGATAGTAGTTTGCCAATTCGGTCAGTTGTTGCATGAACGTAAGGCAAGGTTACTTTTTCAGTTTCATATAAAGTTTTCTGCTGATTAGGATTAAATCGATTCCAGGCTTTATGGATTAAACTGTTGGAATAATCATTTCGGAGTAACGCTTGGCGCAATGTAGAAGCCTCGGATTTCAAATGCTTATCATCAGTGATTCTCCAAGAGCGAGATGCTAAGGTGTACGCTACTGATCGAATCTGAGATGGATGGTGGTGTGAAGAAGCATTTAAATACCTATTAGTATGTGTTGGCTTCCGATAAACGGTATGACCGAGACTCTTATCAGGTAGTCTCGGAGAGTATCAAGGAATGGCAGCTTTTTATCATCTTCAATCTCCATCGTGAATTGAATGTTTGGGTGAATACTGTTAATATGAATCAAGAAGTCACCCAGTTTATCTCTGCCGTGTTGCCAGACTGTGTATACGTCATCGATGTACCTTAACCAGCATCGTGGTTTATATGGTGATGAATCAAGAGCTTTGGTTTCAAAGTTTTCCATGTATAGGTTAGCTACCACGGGGGATAACGGTGAGCCCATAGGTGCACCTTCTACTTGTTTATAACATTTGCCTTCATAAATGAAGTATGTCGACGACATACAGTGTTGTGACAAGCTGATGACATGGTTTGGAACAGGATATTGCTTGGCAATGATGTCGAGTGCTTCTTTAATGAGCACTTTTGTAAAAAGAGACACCACATCAAAACTGACCATTTTATTTCCAGGCTCCCGTATGAATCTCATGAAGCAGATTGATGAAATGAGTAGAATTCTTTACGTAGGACTTGGCATCCTCAGTAAAAGGCTGTAGACCACGGGCTAGATGTCTAGAGAGAGCTTGTGTTGGTGAACCAACAGCGCTAACAATTGGAAGTAGTGGGTTGTTGGGTTTGTGAATTTTTGGTAGTCCATAAAGGCGTGGTATTCCTGAAGACTTCTCCCTTGGAATAATATACTTCTGGGCCTGTTTATCTATTGGAGAATCCATTATAAGGTCCCTGGTCTTCTTCTCTAAATACACCGTAGGGTCGCGATCAGTTGGTTTATAGGCTGGGTCTGCCAATATAGCCTTCATTTTCTGCTTATATTCTGTTGTATCAAGAATGACAGTAGAGTTTCCCTTGTCAGCAGGAAGAATGGTTACATCGCTTTTTCGCGCAATACCTTATGAGCACGATACTCTTCCTTAGTAATATTACTCGCTGGAGGTTTCGCCTTGCGTAGGATAGTCGCAGCATCTTGCCTGATTTGTTCTGCTCTATCATCAGGAAGACCCACAATCGCTGCCTCTACACCACACACAATTCTTTCTATAGGTAGTCTTTTGGGACTAATAGAAAAGTTAAGGCCTTTTGTTAATACACTACGAGTAGCATCATTTAAATTCAAGAGAAGATATATTAATTACAACTTTATATCTCGAAGTTTGGATGAGAATTACGAGACACCCACATTAGCGTCAGAAATAAGTAAACCCATGCAGACACGTAGCCAGACCACTAGAGACACTTCTTCCAGTTTGAACGAGAACCATGCGAGACCAACGATGTCAGCGGAAATGGGTCACCTCGTGCAGACGCGTAGTCGGACCGCTAACAAAGGTCCAACAACAAGTCATCTAATAGCGACAAGTCAACCCATGCAGACCTGTAGCCAGAACACTAGAAACACTTCTTCCAGTTTGAATGAGTACCGTGAGGAAGTAATTATGTCGGCGGGAGCAGATCGCCTCATGCAGACGCGTTGTCATTCCACTAATGTCAGCAGCCCTGCCTCGGGTCATTCATCAACGGGTCGTCGAGTGGAGACAAGGACTTGGTGCCAGAAAAACGAGCAAACAGGGCCGGATGGTTCATAAACTCTAAGCACTTAAAAGTATTATCATTCTAAATTCTTTCTATTTATTTTGTTTTGTTGGCCTGCTTTTGTTATTTTCTTTTTGTTGGTGTGTTTGGTTTTGTTATTGTTTTTAATTTCTGTTTTGTAATTTAATCTCTTGAAAAAGGAACTCCAATCTGCGTTCCGAAACGTTGAGGAGCAATTAAACTCAAGGAGTGGCGTAAACCGAAAAACACTATTATTTCTAAAAATAAGTTTCTGAAAATCTGTTTTCCTGGATGGCTGTGTTTTAATTATTGTCATCTTGTACTTTGTTATTCCAAATTGTTTTTGTTTCGTAACCTTGATAAAGTTAGGTGAAACCCTAGTGAAACGTCGGAAATTAAATATTATTTCATTAAATAATCACACGCAGTTTTACCTCAAAACATATATTTTCATATATATACATATATATATATATATATTGATTATGCAGTTATAACTATGTCCTTAAAGCGGGCTTATGCTTAAAAACCATATATTAGAATATATATATATATAAAGCGAGATATATGAATATATATATATATATATATGCATATATATATATATGAAAATATATGTTTTGAGGTGTAAACTGCGTGTAATTATTTAATCACACGCCACACACACATTTTCATATAATACAATCAATAATCACACACATACTTAAATACATACATACATACACATAAAAAACAAATAATCACACGCAGTTTTACCTCAAAACATATATTTTCATATCATGTACTGCGAAAGCCTTAAATCTAATATATATATATATATATATATATATATATATATATATATGTTATGTATGTATATGTTGTATATGTTGTATATATGTTATGTTGTTATATGTGTATATATATATGTTGTTATATATGTTATATATGTGTTATGTTGTATGTATGTTATCTTTAAATAATTAAATTTACTTCTTTCGGTTTACCATGTATATTGTTTATTTAATCTGACGTTTCGATTGGATTTCACCAATCTTTGTCAAAGACAGTAAAGTCACTCAAGTAAAAACCAAAATACAAAAACACTTCAAGAGGGAACGAAAACAAAAACACAATAATAACATAAAACAAACATAATAAACAAGGCAATGCAAAGAAGTTAACTAACAGGAATATTATAGCATGTGGAAAGAGTTTAGAAAAACATGTCATGTTATTGATTAGATGAAGTACGGTAGTCTGCTTGACCAGAACTTGTGGGATGATTTCTTGCTTGACTTCTTGTCCTTGGGCCTTGACTTGTGGAAGGTAACACGGTTTTGTGAATATTTTGACCAGTAGGGTTAGTCTGACTTCTTGTTACGGGTCGTAGACTTACAGCAGGTATCATGGTTTCGGGAGCATTTAGCAAAGTTTGAGGAGTATGCGTTAATGTTCTTGGTTTATGGCAATGGTTTATGATGGACTTCCATGTCTGAGGTAGGCGTTTTCCATAATCCCTTTTGTTTAAACTATGAGACCTCTTCTCAATTTCTATTGCTTCCCTTATAATCCTGGAAGCAGCAATTACTCTTGTACCCTCAAAATTAATAGCATGTCCCTTATCTGCCACGTGTTGTGTTCTACGGACCGTATTCATTCCAGGATTATAAGGGAAGCAATAGAAATTGAGAAGAGGCCTCATAGTTTAAACAAAAGGGATGATGGAAAACGCATACCTCAGACATGGAAGTCCATCATAAACCTTTGCCATAAACCAAGAACATTAACGCATACTCCTCAAACTTTGCTAAATGCTCCCGAAACCATGATACCTGCTTTAAGTCTACGACCCGTAACAAGAAGTCAGACAACCCTACTGGTCAAAATACACAAAAACGTGTACCTTCCACAAGTCAAGGCCCAAGGACAAGAAGTCAAGCAAGAAATCATCCCACAAAGTTCTGGTCAAGTAGACTACCGTACTTAAATCTAATCTTTAAACATGACATGTTTTTCAAAAACTTTTCCACATGCTAAAATATTCCTGTTAGTTAATCTTTGCATTGCCTTGTTTATTATGTTTGTTTTATTCTATTATTGTGTTTTTGTTTTCGTCCCTCTTGAAGTGTTTTTTGTATTTTGGTTTTTCTTGAGTGACTTTACTGTCTTTGACCAAAGATTGGTGAAATCCAATCGAAACGTCAGATTAAATAACAATATACGTGGTAAACCGAAAGAAGTAAATTTAATTATTTAAAGATGGTAACACATATAAATAACCACGAAAACCTCAGAAATTTGATATATATATATTTTAAACTTGGCTTAATAGTAGGCGACTATGACGCTGTTATGTTAGTACTTTAGACAGAAATTAAAAAATGACTACCCCGGTGAAGTCACTTTTTTAATTTCTGTCTAAAGTACTAACATATATATATTTATATATATATATTTATATATATGAGAATAAGATTTTTAAGCATAAGCCCGCTATAAGGACATAGTTATTGATTCATAGCAGTTGTCGAAAAAGTTTGCCCCGACTGGGGTTCGAACCCCAGTCGGGTAAAAAAAAGTAAAAGTATTGATTTATTCAATCTGTCTTAAGTAAGAAGCGATATATCGCTCTCAGTTTCGACCTGAACCTAGATAATCAATTTATCCTTACTTAAGAGTCGGAAGCAGGGGCCGAGCGCTTTCAAATTTTGCGGCGACCGCCTAAGATAAATCGTCCGCTATCGGTAGCTCTGTCAATACAGGTTGCATGATTCTCCCCTTGGGTCCTAGGACTACCCTGCTTATATCCAGCCACATTGTCAAACCACGAGGATATTATTTGGTGGCCGAGGTTAGTTGGTGAATTTCATGCGATGACTGCCACCTCGTTAAGTATTTTAATGACACAAAATAAATAATTATATAGCATAGAGTCTGTGAAAAAGAGACGTAATTCCACTCTAAGACATATCGACAGAACGTTTTATAACTATTAAAAGTGTGGACAATTTTTTACGCTTTCGCAAGTTATCTGCTGCATCTGTATAATATCGCTCTAGACCGCACGCTACGTGGTCATTGTGGCCGAGTGGTTAGCGACTCTTGTTTTGCATGCGAGAGGGACGTCGGTTCGAGCCCCGTCTAGAGAAAACTTCTTTGTACTTTTTGTTACTCATTCCATTATTGGTGTTCACTTATAATTGTGACGGAAACAATTTTTAAACTTTCCAGTGCAAATTACTATAATGGCGAAGGGCTTTCTCGCTATCCGTGCAGCGGCAATCGGCAGTAGGACAGTTGGAATACCTATACCCGGTTTGGTAGAAAAGATGACATTATACTTTTAGAAAAGCCTAATTCAATATACATACCCATAAACCGTATACGAAAAAGAAATCCGCTGTTCTACATGCCGTTTGGCGTTTTGAGCCGCCGCCCTCGACGCTTTCCCGCAGACGTTTCACCCACTTGATCCTTGTTCTTAATCAATACTTTGTACGATTATTAGAAGACGAATCCGAACACGTTCAGTGAATAACCCACATTACCGATTGATAAATAGTTTGAGAGTATTTAAATTGGCAGCCTCACTAAAAACGCAAAATGTGACTTATTATCAATTTACTTTGATATTTCAATGCCAATTTCGAAAACGTTTGAAAACATTATTGTTGGTGTATCAGTCTAAAAAACATGCGTGTACAAGTATTAGAATACTACCAATGGACACAGTAGTTATACGATAGTCGCTTGAGATAGTGCATTGACATGCGTTTGGTCGGGCGCCGCGGGTCCTTATTTACTTCGGTCGGCGCAGAGTACTACTATTCACTTGTATTGAGGTCCGAGGGCAACCGAAACACATGTAAACAGACAAATTGGCAATTAAAACTGCTAACATCATTTAAGAATATGTAATAATTTGAATCAATTACTTAAATTTTCTGACACATGTCACGTCAAAATTAATTTATATGTAGCACGTAGGCATGTTAAGTGTGCATGACATTCTTGTATGGCTTCCTACCGGAACGTAAATCTAGGGCGACCGGTCGTTCGCCGCAGCCAAGCTAGCGATGGATAACTCGACCATGTTTACTCCCACCCGAGTTGGGGGTTTTCAGCTATTGCACACGCCGCCCCCGAAAAAATTTACCAGCTATGAAAGCTCGGTGTATGACCTGATATGTGTTCATGTATCTACAAAAAAAAATCAGCCCGATCCGATAACCAGTTCTGTGGTGAAAATATTGCGTAAAATCGACGAAAAACTTCCGCTTGCTGGGGTGGGTGGCTACTAAAGTTTATCTATCCTGAGATTACAAAGTGCCATCGGCGGACGAGGACGGGATCGGTCGTCCCGTCTATGTCTGCATTTTTCCCTTTCCACCTTTTTAGGCGTGACCGAAAACTTCGGGATGCGAACATTGGGTTTTTCTACCTGCCTCCACAAATTTCAAATCTATTGTGATGAAAATATGTATTCAGCGAAATATTTTTTTTTTAAATTGCATGTATTTAAATACGTGGTTCAAATGTATAAGCTTGAGTTATGAAATGCGTTTTTTTCCCTAGTGTCTCGATCAAAACTGACTGAAAAATATATAAATATTTATTATATTACTAAATGCTACTATCAAAATATATTATAGAAGCATTATCGTAACTCAAGGGCAGTTTTTATCGTAGAATTTGTCCCAAAAAGAAATTCAGACTCACGTATTATTTATCAAACGTATTAGATATTTGTAATTGAACAAAAAATTATCAATAAATAAATTAGAAACAATAGAACAGGAGAGAATACAGCAGGTAAAAAACCCTCAGCTTCTGGATGGGTCTATTTTACGACTACAAACGCGACAACCCTATCAGCCTGCCATACCCATACCCGACGCGGTCCGTCGATGGTCTCTTTGACTATCAACTCAAGGATTGATAAACTTAAAATATGATGGTTAAATGGTCTGGCTTAGCGCTTGTCAACAGGAGAAATGATCTTACTTCTTTTCTATGCGAAAGCTAGGGAGAAAGACTGAAATGCTTGGCTCAACTGTCTTATCCAACAGCATCACAGCGAAAACTTTTGAACGAGAGCTTGGCTACCGTTTGTTTTTTTTTTTTACATTTGTTTATTTTGGGGGGTATTTAAACTACCAAAAATATTTGTGATGATAACCAAAAACACGTGAAATATTAAAATTTTAATTGAAAGGGTAATTTTATTAATACTATGTTGGCCTATACGCTGATTGTTATTATCAAGTAGTAGTTTGTTCATAGTTTTGCCTCATTGCTATTAGGTTTAAACCTCACAATAATGATATAGTATAGCAAGCTTGGTGCACAAACATCATATCGGAAGGTTTGATGTCCGACGTACATGGTTCTTCGTCATTATTGTTATTTTCTGAACAGCTCTTCGACCTTAGACACTTTTATAAAGTTTCACCGACACTACAGCTCTTGTATAGACTATATCGGTTTTACTGGGGGTTTTAATACTGGGTGTATTTTGTTTTTTCAATAGCACAAGATAATGGATCAACAGCCCAACGGCAAGAAAGTGGAATTTCACATTAAGTTTCAATATCGTATCTTCATACGTAACAGATACGAGTAAAAAACACGTCTTTTGGTACGGCGATAACTGACTCAATGTCTACAATTTGCCTGTCACAAAAAAGACAGGTCCAGATCGACTACTTTAGGTGAGGTTTAGGACACTTCCTTTTGGTCGTCATCCATAGCTTACAATTCGTATAACATAGATTGCTTGAACACAGTTTACCCATTTGGTAATGCATTAAGAAAGTTATATCAATCTACTCATGAAATTAATGTTCGATCATGTTATAAACAATAATATGGAATCGAATTTGGTGAATACTATTAGGGTATATATTCGATCAGTCATAGTGCTATAAAAAGAACATTATCTTGAACCATATCTAGGTGCCAGTTAGGGCGCCGCAGCCAAGCGCGGTGCGTTAATACACTAGAGTGCACCTTATATACCAGCAAGCAGATTTGAGGCTGATTTTTTTAGATCTCATTTCTTTTGAGGTGTAAGGTTTGGCTGTATTCTTACAAGTTTTTGTTATGTGTGGGAATAACAAACAACCGCAAATTATCTCTAAGCACGGACGGAACAAACAACAAATAAACGTTGTGATACTGCTACAGTAGCAACAACAGACGGATCTTTAAATTCCAAATTGTATTTACAGTGTTGGCCACACTATTCAGTTTTAAACTTCCATCAATGAAGCCGCTCTGTTTTAAAGAAATTATTATATTGTGATTTGCAAGGACTGCGATGCTGCTGTTTGTTCCTGCTTTGCTGTCTGATGACAAAAGCTGTGGAACGAAATGTTCAATTGACTGAAATAGTAAATAACATAGCATTTATAAAAAATTTACACAGCGTAATATCACCAAGAACATTTGTTGATACCTACATTGGCCGAATGGTAAAAGTTATGAGCGGTTTGGCGCTTATATATCTCAGCCCGACAATGTGCTCGTCGCGACAGCGCAGCGGGATAGTAAATAAAGACGCGCAAGCCGAACAAAGCGCAATGTTCATGCACTATCTCGGCGACTCTTATAATTATCTGTGCATGGAAGTGATTCTAACACATGTGACAGCATGTTTTTAAGAAAGATGATTAAACAACAATATGTTTTTCAAACGTTCTCGTAATTGGCATTGGAATATCAAAGGAAATTGATAATTAAGTAAATTTTGCGTTTGTGCACACAAAACTATATGTAGTGGACCATATTTTTATTATATTTTGTCACCCCGAAAGTAATGTTCAAAACTTCATAAATTGAATATAAATTTGTATATTAAGACTTATATTATTTCATTAGGTAACGTTATCAGCATTTGTGTAAGGTAGCGTCAAAAATGTTATAGGCCTAACGAATTTTTAACACGTTTGTCACACACGAGCGACGACCGGCACCTCCACCAAAATCATAATAATACTCGCAAACCCCTAGAGAAAATAATTAATCTTCTTGGGAAGTGCGAAGAAACTTTTGCATTGTTTTTACTATACACGTATTATCAGAGAGCATATTTTTATAAAAACATTATTTTCCATGCACGGTATAGTTAAGAAAAATACCAGGTCACTTCTCACTAAAATTGGCAGAACCGGTACAAAATACGTAATTTTTATTTAGTTTCTGGGACACCGGCTATCAAGTTGGTATTGAAACGGTACTGTACCGGCACAAACCGGTGGTTACCTTATTTATCTTTCACTGACATAATATCATGCGATATAAAATAATGTCAACATAATTACTTATAGTTAATTCTAATGATACATCAAAGCAAGCGGTGGATGCCAGTGCTTGTTTCAAAAACAGATTTTCTAGAAACAAAAGCTACCTTCTTTTGTTTATTTTGTTTACAATGACGGTACCGTGAGTTCCCAAGATACAATGTTTTATAATTGCTATGGTTGACTGTCTGTTCAGTTACGCAAATATATGAACATAAAAACAAAGTAAGTTTCACTGGAAGGGTCACTGGTAGGTTTCGACAGTTGCGTTTGACGGGGTAGGCCATACCTCACGAGACGCTTATCAGACGTGATGACGTCAAAGCTGCGTTATCGGCTTTCGTACTGCGATCTAACGCCACAGACGCGGAAACTCTAGTGCAGCCATCAAATTCCCATTTTGGGCCTACTTCTGAGCCGTTTTGTGTAACTTTTACTGAGTAAATTTAACGATTATTGAACCTAGTTATGGTTCAAACAATATCAAATTCACACAGTGTTCAGAATAAGTTAAATTAATACCGGCGCTGTACATGAAAAGATGGATAATTACTATTTCAAGCAGTAAAGTTCTTAGTCATCAAGTTCCAAAGTTATCATTTTTTCCGAAGCAATAACCGAACCACAACAATGGAAAAAAAGATGGACAAATCGATGTATGTTCAAAATTTATTTTGAGTATATGGTGAATTTGCATAATTATTTGATCATAACTGTAGAGCTTGTTATTTAATTTCAACACTCTGCAGCCGCCCCTGTAAACCTGTCTATGCATTAGGCTCTTAAGGAATAATAATATTGATTCATAGCAATTGTCGAAAAATTTGCCCCGACTGGGGTTCGAAACCCAGTCGGGGCAAACTTTTCGACAACTGCTATGAATCCAATATATATATACTATATTATATATATATATATATATATTTATATATATATATATTATATAGTATACTATATATAAAATGTAGTGTGGATTGGAAACACTAGGCAGAGTCATAGTACAGTAGTCTAGAAGGCTGTGTTTAGAGATGTTTGTTGATAAAAGAAATGAATGTTATTATTGTGTGTAAAATGGTGTCTTCTCGGAATGTTGGAAATATACATGAAATAAAGAGTAAATAGTTAATACTCATTACAATGTGGACAGCGGTGGGTATGACTAAAAAGCAAATGGATTTCTTTTGGTAAAAACATAATGCCAAGGGAAGACAACCAGAAACAATGGCGAACCAGGAGTTGTTTTAGTGACCAAAACGTCCTATTAAAATGCCTCGAGAAATTACAGGTGAGTCTTGAAAGTTGGTGCGAGTGGTATGCCAACATTTTGTAAAAATTTCCGTTTATTAATAAGTGGTCAGATGTTGAAAAATGGTGAGTCTGGCAGTGAGTTTAGACGGAAGCGAGCCGCACAGACAAGTTTGAGGATATTTCTCCAGATGTAAAAATGGATTATGGAAGTTTGTGCAGGGCGTACACTATTAAACTAGAACCACCAGAGAAATTGATCTACATAAAACTGCTTTTCGCATGAGGCGACGACACACCTATGGAGACTGTAGACACTTTATGTCGCGAGATGAAGAAATATAGCTGCTAGAGCCTACCCAACATGGACCATGGTACTTCGTGATGAGCTTATTCGTGATTCAGTTGTTGAAGTTTAGGTGAAGGCAATTGCGTCAGCTAGCACGTCAGTCTTGTTCACGAACATTGAAGCTGCCTACGAAAGTTGCTTTGGGAACAAGAAAGTAAATTGCAATGTGAAAAGAGAGACCTTTGTACAGTTAGTCCTGGACCGTCAAATAGTGTTCCTGCACGGAGGAGTTGCTTAAAAGTAACACAATAGCCAAGGCAAGCAATGACAGGGATACATGAAGCAATGATGAATATGCCTGTGACGGCAAGGAGCAAGAGAACATTCAGTCAAGGCCTCATTCATAGGCCTAGATCTCAGTGAAATGCTGGGAGTTGTGGACAGCCCAGGACATCGGACATGTAAATTGCCGTAATGCAGAAGACAAGCAAACACATTCAAGCCTATGTTCAACCGATTGTCGGCTGAGTATCAGCCAGTATTTCCCGGGAGTCGGCCACATCAGGAAAACTAGTGGAGCTGGCACACATGCCAATGTGGGGCAGCAGCCAAGAAAAATATACTTGATTGGATCACTACTAGGGCCTACTACAATTATAGGGGAAATGTGGAAAGATAAGGTGCTGTGTTTACAAAGGGAGAAGGTACAAAAATCTTGACATGGATATTTTAATCGAGACGGTGCTGCTATTTCATATACGATACAAAGCGTGGAAAGATTCAAAAGGGAATAAAAACAGTTACAAGACTCTAGTTTGAATGTTGTCAAACGCAAGTGGTGAAATTCATGCTACAAAAGGAGTTGTTGATGTAAATCTACAGATTGGGAGAAGACTTGGTCCACACCAATGTTTATTATGGAAGGAATTACACGCAGTGCATTCTGGGACTGACTCTTAGAAAAGCACAAGTGATGTTTATATCTCACATACTGTTACGATTAGAGGGTCAAATAACGCCAATAACAATAGGTAGGCCTAACCAGTAATGCAACTCATCACATGTGGCATGTGTCCATAGCGGAGACGGTGGTGTACCTACCGGACCAAGAAGTATTTAATTAGAGGTAAAATTGAGGGAAAAGCTCCAAAAGAAGGATTCCTAGAACCGACCCAATTTTTTTATGGAAAGACTGGGGGTGCTAGTGGCTAGAAATTCTGGTTAAAGGAGATTGTCCACACATGCCGATACGTGTTTTAAATTCAACAGTTAAACGATAACATTATACAAAGGGACAACCGTTGGAGAATTTTGCGTTGGAAGCCGCCATTGAAGTGTGCCAAGTGGAACCCTCTGCCAAACCGGTGCTCCTGCTCTCAATTTTTAATTTTAACCTAGATCATCTTATCAACTAAACAAGCACACGATATTGTGAGATTAATAGATGAATTGAAGATGTTGCTAGTACGGCAGGCTCTATGATCTTGGTCAGGGCCTACGCTTAATTATCACCGCATGTTACTGGGTGCAATGCTATGCCGGTGCGTCAACCTCCACGGAGAATACCTCTTCACCACCGGAGAAACTTAAGAAGATTGTTGATGATTACTGCTAATCAAGGAGTGATTCAGCCATCTTGTGTCTCCTGTGATTGCTCCTGTCGTCCTAGTAAGAAGAAAGATGGATCAAATGAGATTTTGCATGATTATCGCCGCTTGAATGACGTCAGCTATCAAGATCGCGTTTCCTTTCCTCGTATGGTTGACATGATGGATTCATTTAGTTCGGCCACGGTTATTTCCAAAGCTAGAACTTGGGAGTGCTTTACATCAATGTGAGTTGCTACAGAAGATCGAGAAAAAAACACTGCTTTTGCTACATCATTGCGGTGGTTTGTACGAATTTAAAGTTTACCAATTGGGTTGTGCAATGGGCCTAGCACATTCAGCGTCTAATGGACTTGGTCTAGCCGGATTAAACTGCGTTTAATACTATGGTATCCTGGATGATGTTATTGTTTTGCCCCGAAAATTTTGATGAAACACATGATCGTCTTCGAGAAGTATTTCAGCGTTGAGAGAAGCGGGGTTGAAGTTAAAAACCATCAAAGTGCGAAACTTTTTCAAGAACAGGTACAGTTTCTAGGTCATGTTATTTCAGCACAGGCATCTCAACTGATTTGGAGAAAAGTATCTGCAATAGCTAAATGGGTTCTATTCCATCTACAGTTTGAGGAACTACGTCATTTTTAGGGCTGCTTCATAATATTAAAAGATTTGTTAAATCCTTTGCTACATTGCTTCTCCACTTTATTCGGCTTACTCCAAAAAGGTACTAAATATGTTTGAAACGAAGAGGGTGATAGTGCCTTCCTGCAATTAAAAACGAATTGTTTGGTGTCAAGTTCCGTACTTAACACATCTCAGCCGGAGTTACAGTTCATACTGGATACTGAGCAAGTGGAACAGGCATTGGTGAGGTGTGCTGAGCCAGATACAAGGAGGAGTGGTGGAACGTGTTTTGCATATTTTAGTCGCACTCTACCAAAACTGAGAGAACTACAGCTGTTACAAAGAAGGGAGATGCTTGCACTACTCAAGTCAGCGCAACACTTGTCGACACATCTCTATGGTATAACGGGTTTCCTCGCAGAACAGTATCATAGCGCACTAGACGGTGGCTTTGACGTTCATTTTAAAAGAGACCCAGAAGGACAAGTTCGGCTAGGTGGTTGGAACAACTCGAAGAGTTGACTTCGAGATTCAACACATCGCCCTGGAAAGAAACCATGGGAATGCAGATGGACTGTCTCGTCAACCCAAATCAAGTCAGATCCAGGAGATTGTGTTGAATATTGATACTTCATGGGTACAAAAATGGTCAATGAAGAACTTCAATCTTTGCAAGCTGAGGATAGTGCATATTTCCACGTTGTACCATGGAGATAAGAAATGGCGCAAAACCATCTTATTTGAAGTAGCCAATGGTGGAAAACAGTTTTGAAGTTTGATGGGCTTCAATGGAGTCGTCTTTGGAAAGGAATGGACTATATATAGGTTGTGGAGAAGATAATATCAGACAGCTTAACAGCTTCTTTTACCGAGAAGTTTGATCCGGAGGTAGTTAAACGAACTCCATATGTTCACCAACAGGAGGTCACAGGATATCTAAAACTTGGAAAAGGTTCGAGGAAGGTTTATTGGCCAGGGATGCGTGAGGACATGAGTTATGGTGTAAGAGGTGCACATCTTGTTGCAGCCGCAAAACCCCTATACCAGGGTTGAGAGCACGACTTAGTTAGATATGATCAGTGTTTCCACTTCAAAGGAGTTATCACTTGATATACTGGGGGACCCGTGCCTTTGCAAACAAGAAAGAATAAGTAATCATAGTAACGTGGCCGATCATTTCACAAAAATGGGTCGAAGCGTAATGCCGTTCCGAATAAAAGAAGCTGAACGTTGCTGAAAGGCTAGTTACACGAGTCATATGTCGATTTGGAGCTCCAATGAAAATCCACAGCGATCAGGTCGACAGTTTGAATCACGGCTGTTTCAGGAGATGTGTCGGATGTTAGGCATGACAAAAACAAGAACCTCTCCGTACCATCCTCAAGGTGATGGCTTGGTTGAACGTTTTAAAACCGAACGCTTCTTGAAATGCTTAGGCAAAGGGGTAAATGAAAATCAGACCACCTGGGACGACAGATTACCACATGTAATGATGGCATATCGTTCAAGTCCTCAAGCATCTACTCAATTCAGTCCACATTTTCTTATGTTCGGAAGAGAAGTTCAACTACCACTGGATGTAGTGTTTGGCCAACCTCAACAAAAAGGTGGCAAGAGAGAGTGATTATGTGTTCAAACTAAGGAATGATCTTGAAGCAGCTCACCAAGCAACACGGGAAAAATTAAATGTTTCACAGAAGATTCAAAAATCCTTTTACGACCGAAGATGTGCAGGAAATCAATTTCAGGAAGGGGATCGTGTTTGGCTGTTAAATACTGTTGTGAAGCCTGGACGTACACAAAAATTGCATTGTCCTTGGGAGGGTCCATATGCAATTCAAAAACGTCTTTCCGACGTCACCTACCGAATTAAAGCAGATGGAAATGGACCCAATGGAAGACGTCTTCGACAGCGTATAGTTGTTCATTTCAACCGATTGAAACCCTTCTTTTAAGGGGGGGATAATGTAGTGTGGATTGGAATACACTAGGCAGTTCATATGTACAAGTTATCTAGAAGGCTGTGTTTAGAGATGTTGTTGATAAAAGAAATGAATGTTATTATTGTGTAAAATGGTGTCTTCTCGAATGTTGGAAATATACATGAAATAAAAGATTAAATAGTTAATACTCATTACATATATATATTAGAATCACAATTATAAACTTGTCGGGTTATTTCGCCACGTCGATTTGACTTACCCATGTCAACGTTTCTGGACCGCTCTGGGTCCCGTCATCAGGACGACTGACTGCTGAAGCTCTCGCTCGGACTAGTTGAGTCGGAAGTAGATGCTCAGTTGTTGATACTCCGCATCGTCATCAAACACTGCCTAAAAGTAA
Source organism: Sweltsa coloradensis (assembly GCA_024449915.1). NCBI lineage: Eukaryota > Metazoa > Arthropoda > Insecta > Plecoptera > Chloroperlidae > Sweltsa > Sweltsa coloradensis. The sequence continues at coordinate 50,375 of JAMZAV010002996.1, forward strand.
AAGTTATAAGCACGTGACCACACGTGTTGTCAAGGTAAAATATCGTTATTTCTCATTAGCGCGTGACATAGCACGTGTTGTCATAGTTTTCCTATTAAAATTCGTATTTAACACTTCACACGCGGGCGTTACAAATTTAACACTCAAGTGGTTAACTGCACTGCCACTTGGTTCACTACCCTGTCCACGAGTTCTCAACGTGTCATTATAGTATTGTTATTTAACTTTTAAATAACAATACTATAATGACACGTTTGAGAACTCGTGGACAGGGTAGTGAACCAAGTGGCAGTGCAGTTAACCACTTGAGTGTTAAATTTGTAACGCCCGCGTGTGAAAATGTTAAATACGAACTTTAATAGGAAAACTATGACAACACGGTTCTATGTCACGCGCTAATGAGAAATAACGATATTTTACCTTGACAACACGTGTGGTCACGTGCTTATAACTTTTACTATTAGGCAGTGTTTGATGACGATGCGGAGGATCATCAACGGAGCATCTACTTCCGACTCAACTAGTCCGAGCGAGAGCTTCAGCAGTCAGTCGTCCTGATGACGGGACCCAGAGCGGTCCAGAAACGTTGACATGGGTAAGTCAAATCGACGTGGCGAAATAACCCGACAAGTTTACAATTGTGATTCTAATACTTCGGGCCACGAAAGCCTTAAAAACTTAATATATATATATATATATATATATATATATATATATATATATGTTAAGTTATACTTTACGGAAATAATCACGCTTTATTGGATGTTTAAAACAAATATTTAATTAAAACTTCAACGTTTGCAACACAATAAAAATATAAACAAACTTAACCGCCTTACAAAGGCAAACCAAATAGTAAGTACAAAAGCATATCAGGTGCAGTGAAAACTTTTTAACCACATCACTGTGCTAAGCGCTTTGCTTAAAAGTTTTCACTGCACCTGATATGCTTTTGTACTTACTATTTGGTTTGCCTTTGTAAGGCGGTTAAGTTTGTTTATATTTTTATTGTGTTGCTGATGTTTTGTTTTTATTGTTTTATACCAACTCTTCTTGAAAACGTTGAAGTTTTAATTAAATATTTGTTTTAAACATCCAATAAGCGTGATTATTTCCGTAAAGTATAACTTAACATAAACCATGAATCACGAAAGCCTACAACAGAACATATATATATATATATATATATATATATATATATATATATATATATATATATACATATGTATTTATGTAGGCTTTCATGGTCGAATGATGTAATACAAGACATTTTTAGGTATAGACCACGTATAAATAACAATAATTAATTTTAGAAATAACACATTTTGACGTTTCGAAGAGATTGCACCCCACTTTTTCAAAAAACTGTTTATTTATTGAATAATTATTAAATTATTATATTAAATTATTATATCATATTATATTAAATTATTAAATAAATATACAGTTTTTTTTAAAAAGTGGGGTGCAATCTCCACGAAACGTCAAAATGTGTTATTATTTTAATTAGTTATTGTTATTTATACGTGGTCTAAAAATGTCTTGTTGGATGAGCGTAGCGAGCGAAACGAAGTTTCCATTTCACTACACTGGAGAAAAAAATCCGGAATGTTTTTTTTTCTGTATTTTTGTGTTTGTCAGCACGATTCCGGCTAAACCGATACTCCAATTGCGATGAACTTTTCTTAAGGCCTTCGAAATCTCTAAACTTAGAACTGCCACGTTTTTGAGCGCAATCGGAAAATTATTTTTCATGAAAATCGCAATTTTACGTTTTTTTTTTATTTTACAAACATTTCTTCGACTTATAACACCTACATACTTTATCCAATTTTAATGATTTTTTCACAGAACCTTAATTTTATGAATTAAGATATTCGTGTGAAATTTGAGCGCAATCGAAAAATTACTTGTCATGAATATCGAAATTGTACGGGTTTCTTCTTTTTTTAAACAGTACTTTGACTTATAACACCAACATGCTTTATCCTACTGTAATGATTTTTTCACAGAATTTCAATTTTATGAATTAATATATTCGTGTTAAATTTGAGCGTAATCGAATAATTATTTCTTATGAAAATTGCAATTTTCCGATTTTTTTTTTTTTTATTACGATTAATTAAAATTTACAAAATTTAAGTTAATTTTTTATTTAATTTAAAAAAAAATCGACTTAGTAATGATTTTTTCACAGAACAACAGAAAATCCGCATAACACATGGCAGTTCAATGCACCAATTACGCTCATCCAACAACGCGGCGGGACTTAAGCGTTTTCCTAGTAAAATATATATATATATATATATATATATGTGTGTGTGTGGATTGTTGCAGGTTTCCGCGGCCCGTTGTATGTACAATACTAGGTTCTTGGGTTAAACCGCGTCGAAATGATGAACCAGTGCGGAGACTGGGCGTCCACCGACGTTTCGTCTGATCTACGTCAGACATCATCAGTCTGACTGTGACTTCACGAAGGTTAAGGATAGGACATAGGGGGCTTCAATATGATGCAGTTTCGCAAGAGCGCGCCACGATAGTGCAATTTTTTCCCATATGCCATTTTAATCCAAAACATTTCCCCTTCTGTGCCAACCAGCCCCACACTAGTCCAGCGGAGTGCACGTGCAGTCCGCCTACGCTCGGTCGACGCGACGGCCTTGTGTGACCTCGAATTTCTCCACCACTCGAAACAAATACGAATGTAGAACCAATAATCTTATTTGTAGCATCACTGTTATAATTTCTATTATGTGGTATCCTCCTTACTTATTAATTATTTACTGAACTTATTACATCGCATAGTGCAGCCGTGTTCTGACTATGTAGTCCGTGGAACAAGCTGCTAAAACTATAGGAACATTTCAAATCCGGAAACCAGCACCAAAATTTAGGAGCAGGTAAAAGACATATTTTAGAATGTTATTTTCACGGGGGACACGCATGGTAGCAAATAAGTCACCTGTCATGGCGTCCACAAGATGGCCGCCAAAATAATTCTTAAAATTGCTGTAACTCAAGAAGTAATCATTAGATTTGGATAAACTAGGTTTTGTTTTATTTGGTTTTTAATGCTCTACAAAAATGTCATCAGAAATTTTACCGTTAATACAATAGTTTTAATTATATTTATATATTATTACAATGTATTGCAATTATAGCACTTTTTGGTGTATATATAATTATTTATACGTAGAATTCGCTAGATTGTCATGAAATTTTCAGGCTATACTAAAATAACGCCAATAAATCCAAAATTTAAAGTCCCGAAACGAAATTCTTGTAACTTTTTGATTAATTAATTAATGAAATTAAGCATTAATTAAATCCCAATCAAAAGTTTCTTATTCACTTACCAAAGTCCCGTTGTGTATCACACAACAACAATAATACCACAATGAACCAAAAAAATATTAGTTCCAAAAATTAATTCCAATCACTTTTCTATTAATTCAATTAATTCAATTAATTAAAAATAATGACAATAATCTCAATTAATTTTGTAAAATTAACCCAATTTAGTCGACCTTGGAATCATTTTAAAGCTAGTTTTAAGGCGAATAAATGTAATGAAAAATTTAATTTATTTAATTAATTAATCACCGAATTAATTACATTTTAGTTAAATTATCCCACTTTTGACATATGTATTGTTATGTATACCTTAAACTCAATCGATCGTCATAAAAATATACTACTTTACTGACATAATGCCAATGAATCCGAATTGTCATGTCCCGAAACAAAATTCCTATAACTTACCGATTATTTAATAAATTAAATGAAGAATTACTTATATCTCAATAATTGTTATTGTCACTCAATTAACACATACGAAATGCCAACAGAAGTATCAAATATAAACAATGCAAGTGTAATTTTAAAAATAATTAGTCCCAAAATTAAGTTCATGCTACTTTTCTGTTAATTGAATTTCCCACAAAATTATTTTCCTGTAAAATAAGCATGCAAATGGTTCCCAGTGTGGCTGTGTTAATTTTACACAACACATGGTGATTATATCAATTAATTTAATTCATTTATTAATTCAATGAACGGGAAAGTAGCATGAACTTAATTTTGGGACTGTAATTTTTTTAAATTACACTCGCATTGTTTATTTTTGATACTTCGGTTGGCATTTTGTATGTGTTAATTGAGTGACAACAACAATTATTGAGATATAAGTAATTCTTCACTTGATTTCTTAATTAATCAGTAAGTTTTAGGAATTTTGTTTCGGGACATGACAATTCGGATTCATTGGGATTATGTCAGTAAAGTAGTATATTTTTATGACGATCGCTCGAGTTTTAGGAATACATAACAATACATATGTCAAAAGTGGGATAATTTAACTAAAATGTAATTAATTCAGTGATTAATTAATTAATTAATTAATTTTTACATTCATTGCTTTAAAATGATTCCAAGGTCGACCACATTGTGTTAATTTTACAAAATAATTGAGATTATTGTCATTATTTTTAATTAATTGAATTAATTGAATTAATAGAAAGTGATTGGAATTAATTTTTGGAACTAATATTTTTTTGGTTCATTGTGGTATTATTGTTGTTGTGTGATACACAACGGGACTTTGGTAAGTGAATAAGAAACTTTTCATTGGGATTAAATTAATGCTTAATTTAATTAATTAATTAATCAAAAAGTTACAAGAATTTCGTTTTGGGACTTTAAATTTTGGATTTATTGGCGTTATTTTAGTATAGTCTGAAAATTTCATGACAATCTAGCGAATTCTACGTATAAATAATTATATATACACCAAAAAGTGCTATAATTGCAATACATTGTAATAATATATAAATATAATTAAAACTATTGTATTTACGGTAAAATTTCTAATGACATTTTTGTAGAGCATTAAAAACCGAATAAAACAAAACCTAATTTATCCTAATCTGATGATTACTTCTTGAGTTACAGCAATTTTAAGAATTATTTTGGCGGCCATCTTGTGGACGCCATGACAGGTGACTTATTTGCTACCATGCGTGTCCCCCGTGAAAATAACATTCTAAAATACGTCTTTTACCTGCTCCTAAATTTTGGTGCTGGTTTCCGGATTTGAAATGTTTTTACGCTTGTTCCACGGACTAATGTGAACTTGTGAAATTATAGATTTATTTTGGTTGGTTGGTTCTGTATTAATCATTGTATGCCAATGTTGTACTCTTTGCCATATAACATTATACAATAATACGAAAAACTATTAATAAATTGTTATACTATAATTATACAGACTAAATTGTTTTCATTTCTCGATGAAGTTGGTCGGGAAACACTCCCGTAGGTGGAATTGTTAATATTTAATACAAAACAGAAGTTACAAAATCCATCCCGATCGGGGTTTGAACCCGAGTCTCCCACATTCCAGGTAGGCGCCTTAGCCAACTAGACCACCGAGACGGCAACTATTTAACTTCTGAGTTGTAGTTGCATTATAGATCTGAACCGATGGAACAGCACTGCAACGAATATCTGTTGTTTTGGAACTGACCAAACATACATTATTTATAATGTCATTACCTTACGCAGGTATGAGCGAGGGTTTATTTCTAGATTTGGTAAGTCGGGAAACACTACCGTTGGTGAAATTGTTAATATTTAATACAATACAATTCAATTCAATTGATTATAAGGTCCCTACCCGGAATGTTTTAGACTCGGCTTCGAACCCCGATCGGGATAGATTACTTAACTTCTGAATATTGTATTAAATATAAAATTGTCTTCGTTCCACAAAGCCTTGTAACAAGACTTGACTGTGGTTTAAACAAAACAAAAGAAACAATACCCACATGAAATTGTACGGTGATGTGCAAGAGTGCGAGTCGAAACTAGAGAAACAAAGTATACAAACTTGTAGGAACTTCATCCGGATAAGAATACCAAAAGAATACTGACCTAAATAAAATAAATGGAGTACGTGCACAACTAGAGCTGTGAAATTAAATTGCAAAATTTGCAGTTAGACAATAACAATCGTAAATTAATGTACAGAAGTGCAATAAACAATTATAAAAAAGTAAAAAAAAGTAATAAAACAAGTAGGTAATGCGATGATAGACCAAGAGAAACCTACTTCAAGAACTATGAAGGGTTGCGGGGGAGTCAAATATTGTCAGCATAATGATTCGAGAGCAAATTTTATTCGTGATTTTTTGGCTGAGATTTTTTATGAACGGCAAGGTAATTGAATGTTGGAGGTGTAAAATAAAAAAGGGTTATATTTTCATATTATTTGTTGTTAAACTTTGGCAAAATGTAATTTCCTCTTTAGTCTTTATCTGCACCTCGTGACCTCGTACCTGCAGCTTCAGGGTATGCTGAATGGAGTACATAAATAATAACGTATCATAAATGATAATAATATCTCAGTTATTTAAAAAATTGTTACAAGCAGGCAAGTTGTTTGGAGAAAAAGAGGTTTTTTCATTCACACTGGATAGTAATTGCTTCAATAAACAATAGGAAGGACATAATAAAATATAATACAAGTGCCACTCCCATTCAGCAATCGAGCAATAAGAGTAAGACCCTAGTAGACCACGTCATATCGGTATGTAAACTCCTGCCTCAATCAAATTATTTTTTACATATGCTTAACCAGATTGCCAACATAATTTAAAACATTATAATATACGTATCAATTAACATATTAATACAAAACTAAACAGTATAGTCATAAGCTTGCTATGTTCTGGAATTGCGTTAGAGGCAGACCTCGGTCTCGGCGTCGTCGGGAACCCACCTTGACGCTCAGTGTTGTCGTTTTACTGATACTTGCCCTCAGCGGCGATATTGAACAGAACCCCGGACCCCCACGAGCCACTTATTGTGGCGTTTGCCTTTTAGGTGGAAGAAAAAACCAAATTTTTATAAATTGCTCAAAGTGCTTGTCACCAATCCACAAAACATGTGCAGATATCACAGGGCGAGAATACAGACTGATTGCTAGAGGAACTGAAAAGTACACTTGCTGGAAATGTACTGTACCACAGTTCTCTGATTCTCTATTTAAAAGTAGCATAGACTCTGATATTGGTGACGTTTCTCTTAATCATTGCAACAACATGTCAGTGCTGTCCTTCAATGCAAGAAGTTTAAATAACGCCAACCGTCATCCGAGCGTGGCTAGAGGCTCAAAATGCATCAATTATTTGTGCATGTGAAACTTGGCTTACTGCATCAGTGAGTGACTGGGAACTTTTTGGCGACACTTATACAGTGTTTAGAAAAGACAGAAAGTCTCTAGGAGGTGGAGTGCTTATTGCCACGAGGCCGGAGCTTGCTGCAGTGAGGCGTGTGCATCTTGAGACGGACGCGGAAATAGTTTGGGTTGAGATGGGGTTTGGTCGGGATAAAATACTTTGTGGTTCTGCTTATAGAGCGAAAACTAACCCAGAACATGATAATAAAATGCTAGCTTCTCTAAAACTAGTCCAAAAAGAAATGAAGAAATTTAGGGCTGTTTTGCTTTTGGGGGATTTCAATTTGGATATTACATGGAACATAAATGCAATAAATCGTGCCAATAGCAAAATAGCAGAAGAGTATCTGACGGCATTTGATGACCTCTTTTTAAATCAGCTAGTGCAGGAGCCAACCAGGATCACCGCCACAAAACAGTCTCTTCTGGACCTAGTGTTATTTGCCCAGGAATTATGGAATTAAATTTGGCAAATAGCGGAAAAAAATGAAACACAGCTGAATTTTTTCCAATATGCTGAGTTGGGTATGTAGTTTAACATACTCAAAGTCCCCACCTGTGCCGCGTGAGCTTCTTTATAATATGACCTTGAAATGACCCCGAGAAACGTTTGTTTAGTTTTATCTCGCTAATGGTGGAAATTAGAAAAAACTACTTCAAGCAAATATTGTTGTATATTTAATTGTCTACAAAAAAGGTCCTTACTTATTTTATCGCTCGTTCACTCCTTCCTCTCCAAAATCAAGGAAAAGTTAATCCACGTTTTAGATAATTTCAGAAATCTGGCAACAACGCTTAGAAAGACAAGTTAAAATGTCTTGCAAACTTGGTTGTGACCCAGAGTAATTTTAGGGTGTTTTCTCAGATCAATATTGACTGCTGTTCTTGGTTGTAGTTGTGACGTATTGAATACGGCGTGGCTATCATTGGCGAGTGTATGTCAATTTCAAGTGGGATTGTATAGGGGATGAAAAAATCAACTCCCATGATGCTTACATTGTCGGCTGCAGAGCTTTAAAGAAACAAAATGGAAAAGAAATTGGCGATGTCAAACTAAAGATTGAGTGCAGACTTTAGCAAAGGTAAAAATTCCTTAAAAAATTCGAGATCATGTCGTAGCCGCTGATCCTCTGCAACTTTTTCAGCGCATATCAGTTTCCGTGAAATCGCAAGATGATTTAGAAAGTTATTTTGAGTATGAATTATTACCTTACCCATTCTCTCTGTTTGATAAAAATGGAATGAAAAAAACTAATAAGGCACCTTTATATATTCAATATTTGAAAATAATCAGGGAAATACAGTCCCAACTGGCAGCATCTACGTAATATATGGAAGTTTGCTCTTCCATCGTTTTGTGTGGCCCGCTGGGGGAACTTACAGGATCCTGTTTGAAGTATACGTTTCTTACATCAAAAGACACTATGGAAACAAATGTTGTATTGTTTTATATGGATATTCAGAAAAAACTTATGATACAAATGTATCCGAAAGATCTCGTAGATATTCCAAAAAGTTTTCTCCGGATATAGAATTTCACGAGGAAATGAACTTGATTGCGGCTCAAGAGAACTTTTTGTCCAATAGTCATAATAAGAACAAGCTGATTTCCTTCATTAAGAAAAAGTTCCTTGAAAATGACTTTGAAGTCAAGAATGCTAATGGAGTCGCTGATACTCTGATTATTCAAACCGCTATTGACTGTTCGATGTCTGAAGAAAACTGTGCTATAGTTAAAGAGGACATAGACCTACTAGTGCTGTTAACAGCAACTGCACCTGTAGAATCAGAAATATTTTTCATAAAACCGGGAAGAAGCAAGGTGGCAACTATGCTGTATTTGTCACATAGTAATAAACCTCTTCTTAATTAAGGATAACATTTTCTTCCTACACACTTTTTCAGGATGTGATTGTACCTCTGCTATTTTCAACAAGGGAAAAATATAATTATGCAAAATGCTGGAAAATAGAGAAGACCTTGTGGAAGGAAGCAGCTCAAACTTTTGAATCTGAAACGGAATAGCCGAAGCCGGAACAAAACTATTCCTTGGTCTATACAGTGCACGATCACAGAATCGCTGAACAAACACTGTTTTAAATGTTTCAAGAAAGGTGTTGCAGTCGGAAGAAACGTTTATCTGTTTTGCCGCCTGCTCAAGTCTCTGCCAAATTGCACAGACTTCGTGTCTACCATCAGGTGCAATTGTGGAAAGGGAATAAACTACTTCCAGAAAACTGGGGCTGGTGTTTAGAACCTCCAACTCCATCAACCTTGGGGCCAGCACCACAACATATCTCGGACTCACTTTTTTGTGGTTGCTTGAAAGGATGCGGTGAAGCCTGTGGGTGCCGAAAAACAGGATTAAGGTGTTAAAATATTTGCTTGGTTATACTTGGATTAAGGACGCGTCAACCGTTAGGTCATAATGCACCATTCTAGCCTAGGATATGGGAAGGAGGGGCCCATTCCGGTCAGAACCAGCCATGAGTAAGGGAAGGAAGTGGGGTTTCTCACGTCGCGGTCGTCATCGTCTTTGTCATCGTTCGTTGTGTCACTGTCAACGTCGTCGGGGAGGTCGTCAAGGGAAAGGGGAGGTGTCCCCGACAACGATTGGCATAGCTCACTTCTAGTTTCGAGGTGTAATATACACCCCTCTTACTAGCTGGTGTTTGCGAGGTGAACTTTTCTCTTGAATCGCCTTGTACGATTAGCAGAGCCATGCTCTGGCCCAATTCTACCCCGAGCCCAGACGGGAGCGTGCTCTGCAGTGGAGTTTCATGTGAAAACGCAGGAAGGCTTGAAATGGAGGACGACGAAGATGTCGATGACGTTCAGGAAGAGGATATTGAACATGTTTTACCGCAATCATCGTTCGAGGAGGAAGAAGATGGAGAAGATGCAAGTCGCAACACCGACAGAAGTGGTCGAAATGATGACGGCAATGATAATGAACCGAGTACCGTCGATACGTAATCAAGTCAAAATGAAACGTCAGATGATGAAATGGGAATCGAGGAAGCCGATGAAGAGACACATGGAGCGACCAAGAGATTAAAATTCGAACAAACTACCCTACTGGCCTATACTGGGGATACATTCCACATACAGAAACGCGCCTAATTCTATACGTCTAGGGTGGTGTGGAAACTATCATACGAGAATGTATTCAATAAACAAGATTATAATGCAATAAACATTTCCTGATTGTTGATTACATTTACTTTTATTGAGCTGAAGCTACCCCTCCCCTCCCTCTCGCCACCTAAATAAAACCACACCCTCTTTCAATCAACTGTTGACACCTTATTTTACCTTGTCAAAGTGTGAGAGCATGTTTTATGTAAATACAATATGCATTTTAAAATCATTTTTCATAGGAATTTCTTACAATTCACTATTTCCATTAAAAGTTGATTTTTAAATCCTGGATTTTAAAGGGGAAGGAGTGATCTGGTAAAAAAATGGATTTGAACTCTTTTGTGAGAAATTTAGTAAGAAACATTATTTGTTTGAAACATTGTTTTCTGATTTCCACCATTTACGAGATAAACCTAAACAAACGTTTATCGGGGTCATTTCAAGGTCATATTATAAGGAAGCTCACGCGGTACAGGTGGGGACTTTTAGTATGTTAAACAACATACCCAACTTAGTATCTTGAGACAAAATTTAGCTGTGTTTCATTTTTTTCCGCTATTTTTCCTTATATTCCTGGGCACACACACATTGTCAACAGTGTGCAGATGATTCCAGGAGTGAGTGATCATGAGGCTATTCTCATCTCACTTAAAATGGAAAAACCTAAGATCAAAACTATCTCTAAGAAAGCATACAACTACACTAGGGCTAATTGGGATCAACTACGAGGACTATTATTTAACAACCTACCAGTGTTAGCGGTTAACAATGACATCGAACGGTTTTGGCATCAATGGAAGACAACCTTCTGGCTAAATGTCGACAGAGCTATTCCCAAAGTCACTATCAGTGGTAAGCAGCGACCAGCCTGGATCACAAATTCGATTGTTAACCTCATCAATAAACGTGACAAACTATACAAGCGTTGGAAAGAGAGCCCAAGTGATAGCAATTTAGAGAAATATTGCACAGCTAAGAAGAATGTAAAGCGTCTACCACGTCAATCTCATCGCAGTTACATGTGGAAACTAGGCACATCAAATAATCCCAAGAATGTCTGGAAATTTATTCGTGGGAAAAGTGGAAGTACGGCTCCGGAATTTTTCAGGGCAGGAGACAAATTGCTTCGTGACCTTAAGGACAAAGCAGAAGCTTTTAGTGCAAAATTTAAATCTAATTTTACGCCTCCACCCACATCTGAATCGTTCGGCATCAACGCCCCATCACCTCCCCTGACCCTCGGAGATATTATGGTCACTGAGGACATTGTTCTTCTTAAGATTAAGAAACTTCGTGCAGGAGCTACTTCTGGGCCGGATGGCATACCCACAAGAATTTCAAAGGAGTGTGCAGCTTCTGTCGCACCGTCGTTAGCTTGTCTCTACAACCTGTCACTTTCCACAGGGCAAATCCCGGCTGACTGGAAGCGTGCTAACGTTGTTCCTATATACAAGGCCGGGACGAAGGAGGACGTAAACAACTATAGACCTATTGCTTTAACATCGGTTCTGTGTAAAATGCTAGAACAGGTTACTTCGTTTTACATCCTTAAGCACTTCTATGAACACGGACTAATCAACAACCAACAGCATGGATTTCTTCCCAGAAGGTCTTGCGTAACCATGCTTACAGAATTAATTGAGGACTGGCAGCACATGATGGACATAATTTCGACTAAACAAATAGATGTAATCTCATTAGACTGGAGCAAGCGTTTGATTCTGTCCCACATGCAAGATTACTTAAGAAGTTTGAACACTATGGCATTGTTGGAAACCTTCTACAGTGGTGCGATTCCTTCCTAACTGGAAGGACGCAGAGTGTACTTCATAGCGGGGCAACATCGAGGCCAGTGGCAGTGACATCTGGGGTTCCACAGGGATCAGTTGTCGGTCCCTTATTCTTTGTAATATTTATGCTTGACCTTCCAGCATGCGTACAGTCTAGTTGCTACCAATATGCAGATGACTTTACACTGTACAGATCCATTATGACTGCTGAAGATATTGAAATATTACAACAGGACCTGGATAATATATCACTTTGGTACCGCCAGAACAGCATGAATTTGAACGTAAAGAAAAGCGTTTGCTTTGGAATGTCTAAATCCGCTTTAACTGCGAACTCTAGGTACCATGTACAGGGGAATCCAATTGACAACACAGACAGACTGAAGCTGCTGGGACTAAACATCACTGCTGATCTCAAATGGAACTTCCATGTGCAAACCATAAGATCAAAAACGTCTAAATTACTAGGTTTTCTGTACAGTAACCTTAAAGAATGCAAGCCAAAAGTTCTAAGGACATTATACCTGACTGTAGTTCGTCCTACACTACTATATGCAATTCCAGCATGGCATCCGTCGACGGAAATAAATATGTGCACTCTGGAACGTATTCAAAACCGGGCTCCAAAATTGATACTGGGTTTTGATAAGTCTCTCAATGCTGAAGAACGTCGCGGAAAATGTGATTTTCCTCTTATCAGTAATGTTATTAAACAGATGGATATTCTACTACTGGCAAAGGGATTATGCAAACAAGCTGATGTTGATCCTTTGAAGCGCCTTCAGCTGGACAACCGGTATGTTTTCTTGGGTAGGGGTGCCAAGAGTGGAGTGCTGCTGCGCCCTCCTTTTGCGCGAACACTGGCTTATCAAAGGTCATTCTACCAGAGAGCTGCCAGTGTTTTGGAACTCCCTGCCTTTGGACATTCGTGAGTCACGGATCTCTGATAAGGCGTTTAAAAGGGCCATTCAAGATCACTTAAGATGACAAATGGTTGCCTGATTGACCTATAGTTGACGACCACCGCTAAGAAAAATGGATCTTTGATATCGGCTATAAACATTAGTTCATTTCATTTTTAACTATCATATTAATAAACTGTATCATCTATTTCACCATTATCATTATCGTCCTTTTATAAGAGAATTTATGTTATTTTATTATTTTATTAGTGTAGAATGGAACAGGATCAATGCGGTGAATGGGCCACAATAGGCCTGCTTTCCTGTTTCATTTTGTAATTTTTGTATAATGTGTACAAATTACAGAGACAAATAATAAAAAAATAAATAAATAAAATATTTTATATTACTTTGTGATGTAATTAATGTGATATTTAGAAATTTTAAACCTTGCAATAGTACAGTAGAAATATTATATTAGCCACGGCAGTAATTCCACACAACCTACACAATACAATAGTTTGCAACAACTGGACATAGGCTCATGTATTGCTTGACTTGACGTAATATAGTTCGCAATGCACTGCATTTTTTTCGATTCTGAATCATTTTGAATTTATTAAGTGCCTCGTTACTAGGACAGCTCTAAAATTACCGTTTACATGAAGTGATGGACTTGAATAAAGTTGTCTCTTTGTATTGTTTCAACGATTAACCCGTGAGGTGTTGTAAACAACAAAATCACATGGTGGAAACTCTCAGATGACTCCGTATGTATGTGGAAATTAGTTAACATAATTATAACGCATTTATTTTGAATTTTTAGCGTATGTATAATTATTTTACCACAATAATGTTTCTTATGTACCTAATACAAATAAAGCAAGTTTCGTTTTAGGGTCAATGTTCCATCCTTGTTAGCCGTGCAGTATTCAATAATAATATCAAAAATAATAAGTATTAAATTCACGAGTATATGAAACAAAACATGATTTCTTTTAAAATCAACACAACAGTTTATTTTTACATTAATTTATTTCCTATTTAAGAATAATAGAGTGAATTGACGTAGCCCGTGCGATGCGTTGCCTATTGCAGCTGAGATGTATACAAATTTATCGTGAAGTGGATCTTTTATCAAATATTCATTTTAATTTAGGATAAATTATTAGTAAAATATGCACTTTCTTGCCCAATAATTGCGAAATCAATATCACCTTTCTTAATTAATCAGAGACTACGACTTCATTTGGCACTTACTGTAAATTTTGGATTTAAAGTTTTTAAAACATACATTTCAACTTAATTTTGAATTTTTTTTAATTACATAAAACTAACATATCCACTAAATGTTAGACCTGTATTCAATATCCATGTCAATCCATGTCAATATCCATGCGATCTTACAGTTATGACAGCAAACATGAAAGTGTTATGTTTGATTTTTAATATTATGGAACCATATGTTCTGTGGTCGAACTCCTATCAGGACAGATTACTACGAACATTGCTATCCAAGTACTAACTGGCAACTGCATAATATCATACGGTACATTATTATAATATTTTAGGTAACTACTTACCTATCAAGCGTTGGTCCATATATATTGGTCAGTCACATGTATTAAATCAATATAAATATTATATTCTTTCATAATGTATAAACTTTAAGGAATTTATTAACTTTATGCACTTGCGATATTTCCTTCTACGAAACACGTGATTGTCAAGCTAAGTTCGCCCCCCCCCCCCCCCCCCCCCCGCCTGCGTAGTTTTAATTCACTTGGAAAAGTAAACCAATCAAGTTCACAATAATGATCACTTGATTAAGACTATTTCACAGTGGTGAAAAGAAAGACGAGTGGTCGGATGCAGGTAAAGCAGAAGTCTTTTCGATTTACGAGTGCGAGTAAACCAGATACCTTTTCGGCCGACATTCTTCCGGTGAGGGGAAACGTCTGTCTGGCCTCACCCCACAACCCTAGCCAGCTACCATTCAGGCTGACAAAGCTTTGCTATTCAATAAACTGGCCAGTGGACTGCGGAGTGCGGCTCACAGACCCTCATTATTCCACACTTACAATGACATTCTGTGTAAGGTTCTGTTGTTGCAAAAATTCGCGAGTTTATAAAAATCAGTTTTGGGTACCTCACGGATAATTCATCACGATTTGTTTCTATAATAAAAATATATTCTTGTAACTATGCAATAAAAATCTTAAGATTTAAAGTACGCAATCGACGAGAGAGCGATAACCAACCAAAGATCGATATTTTTAATAGGTAATATAGCACTCAGTGGTATGGACAGTGCGAACACTCGCGGATCAACGCCAGAATCAACTAGATCGATTCAGAACAACTTTAAATTTATTATGTGCCTCGTTGCTAGGACGGCTCCAACGTCCAACGTCAAGTTAAAACTTCTGACTTTCGCGGGAATCGAACCTGGACTGCTGCATTGGAAGCAGATACGCTAACCACAAGACCAACGAGCCACACTATTTCAAAACCTTTGAATATGGCATGAATTTGAGTACAATCAAAGAAATGTATTTTATGGGCTGTCCAGCGACTTCAAACCCGTATCATCAGACAATCTGTAGAGATTGAGAAACGGCCTCACAATCTAAACAAAAGTGTCGATAGCTTAAGTCTACCTCGTGCCTGGAAGCCAATTCTGATGCCTCGTCAAGTAGCAAATAGACCCAGTGGCGTAGAAACTATTTTTTTAGTGGGGGGGGGGGTCACACTAAAGTTGACTACGAGGTTGGATGGTCAAACCGGGGTCTAGGGCAAGCCCCAGCCACCGGAATGCGCGATTTTTTTTAAAAAGGTGCCCTTGATAGGTGTCGACAACACGTTTTTAGGCGAATTTTAATTATGAATAAGGGTTACATTTTGAAATTTTGAAGCTAATATTGCATTGAAGATTGATGACCTGACTAAAATCGGTCGACAATCTGCTTGGGAATGAAAACACTGCACACAAAATATAATGCATATTAGTCTAAAATCAGATGGCTAGTCTAGTCTCGCAAATCACGTCTCACTGCATCTTTCTAAAAAATGTTAACAATAACCGACTGTAGTAAAAATCCTAAAAATCACCCAACAAGCTATAAGTTAGCAAATGACACCCATTCCTGGCTTGACCCCTCCCCCCAAGGGGGGGGGGGGAGTTTCCCCCCATCCCCCCGTTCCTACGCCCCTAAATAGACATATTCAGACTAAAGAAGTGCAACATCAGAACCCTACGGTGATAAGCATAGCAGTTGAGGAATATTCCACAGTTTCTGTTCTATACGATGCAGATGCTAAATCCAACAGTTCACAAGAAACCCTAGTAGGGCCAATAACAAGAAGCCGTAGTAAAAAGGTTTCACTACAATAGATTAGGGACTTAATCATGGTTTTTAGAATTGACCTCGCCGCCCCGCACCTTTTCAGGTAAATTTGGAGGCGGTCGGGCGCGTGCCAGCCACTGTGACTTTAACCTTCGTGAAGTCACAGTCAGACAGATGATGTCTGACGTAGATCAGACGAAACGTCGGTGGACGCCCAGTCTCCGCACTGGTTCATCATTTCGACGCGGTTTAACCCAAGAACCAAGTATTGTACATATATATGTCAATATATTTTTTTATTATATTATTATATATAAATATATTTTTTATATATATATATATATATATTCAATTCTGTTTTTGTTTCTAAACCTTGATAAAGCTAGATGAAACCCTAGTGAAACGTCGGAAATAAAATATCATTATATTAAATAATCACACGCAGTTTTACCTCAAAACATATATTTTCATATATTTAGAGCGACGATTATTTAAAATGTTTCTACAAATCATTGCCTTCCATCTCCTTATAATGAAAAACAATTTTGTGAAATAGCGTTATGTTCGAATTTTTCGTTCGCAGGTACAAAACTCTTATTTTGTACCCTGACAACAAAATTGTACATCAAACGACATTTCAGAATATTGTTTTTCCTTATAAGGAGGAGGTAGGTAATGATATTGTGAAGAAACAATATTAAAAAAATCGGCGCACTAAATAAAGTGTAGCACATAGCTCAGTGTTCCCACTTTTGTCCCAAAATTCACATATAATGGCTGGCAGAAACGTAACGTCCTGCCCCCCCCCCCCCCCCAAAAAAAAAAAATGTTTATGCTTATGTTTAAGACCCTCACTCAATTAGACAAGATAGACATCATCTTTCTTTAATTTAAAAATATTGCTTTGGGGGCGATACAATAGCTTTAACTAGGAAAACGCTCAGTTGGACGCGTTGATAAGCGAGCACGTGCTATATAATTTGTTGATGGTCCAAATTTCAACCTGATCTGTATCTTCGTGCAACCGCTATCATGAGCCAAAAAATTTCCAGCTTCGTGCGACTTTTCGTTGCGATGGTAACGTTACTCTTGTTAAAATGTAATTTCCATCTACACTACTTATCGGATCAAAATAAAATTAACATATTCGTGACCAGACGGACATTCTAAATGATTTGGCCATCTCAGATTTTGATTGATTGATTGGATATTGCTTTACATCTCATATTTATGCAACTTGGCTAATCGAGACGAAGGGAGGGACGTAAGGGATGACGCGGGGGGACAAGGGGTGGACAGGCCTGTTCTGGTCAGAATCAGCCACAAGCATATGGGGAGGGCAGGGGTTCCCCCACGTCGTGGTCGTCTCCGTCTGTGTCATCATCCGTCCGTGTTGTCTTTGTCGTCGCCGTCGGAGAGGTAGTCAAAGGGAAGGGGTTCCCCGACGACGACCCAGAGCTCGCCATTAGTTTCAGGGAGTGAAACTCCCCTATTCACGGGCCAAACCGCGAGAAGGTGTCGAGTTGGAATTTGAAGGCCCATCTCAGATTTTGTCGCCGTTTAGTTTTTAAAAAAACTTTCGATTAACTTAAATGTAACTTTATAACTTTTTGAACGATTTTGCCACAAAACTAATGGCATTCAATCCAGATCGAAGCTTGCGGATGGTCCAAATTTCAACTCGATCCGAACCTCCGTTCGACCGCTTTCATGAGCCAAAAAAGCTGCGCGACTTTCCGTTGTCATGGTAACGGAATTTTGTCATAATGTAGTTTCCATCTGCACTACTTATCGGATCAAAATAAAATTAACATATTCGTGACCGGACGGACATTCTAAATGATTTGGCCACCTCAGATTTTGTCGACGTTTAGTTTGAAAAAAAAACTTTCGATTAACAATGTAACTTTTTAACTTTTTGAACGATTTTGCCACAAAACTAATGGCATTTAATCGAGAACGAAGCTTGCGGATGGTCCAAATTTCAACTCGATCCGAGCCTCCGTTCGAACGTTATGGCGAGTTATGGCGACATAAAAAAAAAACAAAAAAAACAGTGACTATTTTTTCCGGCAGAGTCAAATGGAAACGCTCGCTTTGCTCGCTAGCTGGCTAAAAAATACTAGCTTAAAGGAAATATCGCGCTGAATTACATATAAAATCAATTTAATTCCCAACGTTTCGGAAAACTAGGTTTCCATTTTAAGGGATGTGTATTTAACAAAAATCAATCAAATTTAATTTAAATACCTATTCTATGAAAATAAAAAAACTAGTTTTCTGAAGCGCTGGGAATTTAATTTGTTTTTTATGTAATTCATTGATATATTATTTTTGTCATAATCACATTAATTTTTATGTATCAATTTGAGGCTTCACAAAATTAGATTAGAATTAAATAGAAAGGTACCCATCATAGCACTTTTCCATATTATTATATCGATTTAAGAAAATAACTAGGAAAACGCTCAGTTGTACGCGTTGATAAGCGAGCACGTGCTATATAATTTGATGATGGTCCAAATTTCAACCTGATCTGTATCTTCGTGCAACCGCTATCATGAGCAAAAAAGCTCTAGCTACGTGCGACTTTTCGTTGCCATGGTAACGTTACTTTTGTTAAAATGTAATTTTCATCTACACTACTTATAGGATCAAAATAAAATTAACATATTCGTGACCGGACGGACATTCTAAATGATTTGGCCATCTCAGATTTTGATTGATTGATTGGATATTGCTTTACGTCTCATATTTATGCAACTTGGCTAATCGAGACGAAGGGAGGGACGTAAGGGATGACGCGGGGGGACAAGGGGTGGACAGGCCTGTTTCTGGTCAGAATCAGCCACAAGCATATGGGGAGGGCAGGGGTTTCCCCACGTCGTGGTCGTCTCCGTCTGTGTCATCATCCGTCCGTGTTGTCTTTGTCGTCCGCCGTCGGAGACGTAGTCAAAGGGAAGGGGTTCCCCGACGACGACCCAGAGCTCGCCATTAGTTTCAGGGAGTGAAACTCCCCTATTCACGGGCCAAACCGCGTGAAGGTGTCGAGTTGGAATTTGAAGGCCCATCTCAGATTTTGTCGCCGTTTAGTTTTTAAAAAAACTTTCGATTAACTTAAATGTAACTTTATAACTTTTTGAACGATTTTGCCACAAAACTAATGGCATTCAATCCAGATCGAAGCTTGCGGATGGTCCAAATTTCAACTCGATCCGACCTCCGTTCGACCGCTTTCATGAGCCAAAAAAGCTGCGCGACTTTCCGTTGTCATGGTAACGGAATTTTGTTTTAATGTAGTTTCCATCTGCACTACTTATGGGATCAAAATAAAATTAACATATTCGTGACCGGACGGACATTCTAAACGATTTGGCCACCTCAGATTTTGTCGACGTTTAGTTGAAAAAAAAACTTTCGATTAACAATGTAACTTTTTAACTTTTTGAACGATTTTGCCACAAAAACTAATGGCATTTAATCGAGAACGAAGCTTGCGGATGGTCCAAATTTCAACTCGATCCGAGCCTCCGTTCGAACGTTATGGCGAGTTATGGCGACATAAAAAAAAAAAAAAACAGTGACTATTTTTTCCGGCAGAGTCAAATGGAAACGCTCGCTTTGCTCGCTAGCTGGCTAAAAAATACTAGCTTAAAGGAAATATCGAGCTGAATTACATATAAAATCAATTTAATTCCCAACGTTTCGGAAAACTAGGTTTCCATTTTAAGGGATGTGTATTTAACAAACATCAATCAAATTTAATTTAAATACCTATTCTATGAAAATACAAAAACTAGTTTTCTGAAGCGCTGGGAATTTAATTTGTTTTTTATGTAATTCATTGATATATTATTTTTGTCATAATCACATTAATTTTTATGTATCAATTTGAGGCTTCACAAAATTAGATTAGAATTAAATAGAAAGGCACCCATCATAGCACTTTTCCATATTATTATATCGATTTAAGAAAATAACTAGGAAAACGCTCAGTTGTACGCGTTGATAAGCGAGCACGTGCTATATAATTTGATGATGGTCCAAATTTCAACCTGATCTGTATCTTCGTGCAACCGCTATCATGAGCAAAAAAGCTCTAGCTACGTGCGACTTTTCGTTGCCATGGTAACGTTACTTTTGTTAAAATGTAATTTTCATCTACACTACTTATAGGATCAAAATAAAATTAACATATTCGTGACCGGACGGACATTCTAAATGATTTGGCCATCTCAGATTTTGATTGATTGATTGGATATTGCTTTACGTCTCATATTTATGCAACTTGGCTAATCGAGACGAAGGGAGGGACGTAAGGGATGACGCGGGGGGACAAGGGGTGGACAGGCCTGTTCTGGTCAGAATCAGCCACAAGCATATGGGGAGGGCAGGGGTTCCCCCACGTCGTGGTCGTCTCCGTCTGTGTCATCATCCGTCCGTGTTGTCTTTGTCGTCGCCGTCGGAGAGGTAGTCAAAGGGAAGGGGTTCCCCGACGACGACCCAGAGCTCGCCATTAGTTTCAGGGAGTGAAACTCCCCTATTCACGGGCCAAACCGCGAGAAGGTGTCGAGTTGGAATTTGAAGGCCCATCTCAGATTTTGTCGCCGTTAAGTTTTTAAAAAAACTTTCGATTAACTTTAATGTAACTTTATAACTTTTTGAACGATTTTGCCACAAAACTAATGGCATTCAATCCAGATCGAAGCTTGCGGATGGTCCAAATTTCAACTCGATCCGAACCTCCGTTCGGCCGCTTTCATGAGCCAAAAAAGCTGCGCGACTTTCCGTTGTCATGGTAACGGAATTTTGTTATAATGTAGTTTCCATCTACACTACTTCTCGGATCAAAATAAAATTAATGGACATTAAGGTTATGGACTTGGACATTAAGGTTATGGTGATGTAGTGCCTTTTGAAAGAAAAAGTTGGGAAAAGTTAGCCAGAATCAAAAGAAATAAAAGTTTTAATATTTGTTTTTTGAGGTTTATAATAACAACTTGGCCACTTCGTGAACGCTTTTTCCAGTCGTGTTGTTGGATGAGCTTTTTTTAAAAATATTTCTGTCCAATGATTACGTTTTTAAGTGGAATCTCATTACTTTTTCTATAGTTACTTGATGTACTTGTTAATTATACTCCTGTAAAAGGCTTACATTAAAACCTTTATTTTTATGAATTTTGTCCAACTTTTTCAAATTTTTCTTTCAAGAGACACTACATCACCATAATCTTTATGTCAATGTAAAATATGAACGTTGTAGCCCCACCCGTTTGGTCAGAATCGGCCCAAATATCACGAAAATATCGCATTAAAACCCGGGGGGAAAATCGTAATAGTGCGATTTCTGTAAGGAATATTTTTTCAAATATCTCTTAAATTTCAGTGTTTTTAAACGTTCCCATAAAGTTTCATCAATATCGGAGTAGCCTTTTGCCAAATATCACGAAAATATATCATTTAAAATGAAAAAATCGTAAAAGTACGATATTCATAAGATATATGTGATCGATTATACCTTAAAACGTTGCAGTTTAAACTTAAGAGATTTCGAAGGTCCCCTCCAATTTTCATCAAATCGCATAAGCCGTTTGCCCGGTAGAGAGCGAAAAAACAGACGAAAAACTATCAAAAACAAACACCCGAGCTATTATTCTTGGGGTAACGTAAGTAAAAAAAAAAAAAAAACACAAAGTGAAATTGATGTCTTCGCTTCGCTCATTCAATTAACAAGTAACGATAGAAACGGTGTTAGTACAAAACCCCGAAAGTGCATTATCCCGAAAGTGCAAAACACCGAAAATTTCAAGCTTTTTCACGAAAGTGCAAAACCCCGAAAGTGTAAAACCCCGAAAAGGTGAAATCACCGAAAGTGTAAAACGCCGAAAGTGGAAAACCCCGAACGTATAAAGCCACGAAAGTGAAAATTCACGAAAGTGCAAAACGCCGAAAGTGTAAAGCCCCGAAAACGTTAAATCACCGAACTCTTGATCATCGTAGTTCAATCTCGCGCAAGTGCAATTTCCCCGAAGGTGTAAAACCCCGAAAGTGTAGAACGCCGAACTTTATAAAGTAAACGAAGTAAAAATTTGACGAAAGTGCAAACGCCAAAAGTGTAAAACGCCGAAGTGTAAAACGCCGAACATGGCAAGGATGTGTTTACGAGTGGCTGACGCCAATAAACGGGGGTTAGGGGGAGCGACACGCTCGTGGATAGTCTTGTCACATGAAGGCCGCCTGTCTTGGCTTTCAACTTTTATTTACAGCTTTGTAGATGGCATGGCATGCAATAATCGGCTACCCTCAAACTATTTCTTCCGCTCTCAGCTACCTGTTCCATTCAGCACGTGCGTGCGTGCCTCGTACAATGGATGGGGAGATGAACAGCATGAGCAACATCATATAAAAGACATGTACCCTATTGTAAACAAAAACTAACTATCCACCAAATGCAGGCTAGACAGTATAGAGTGACAATGTGGTTTTTGATAAATTAATAATCGGCAAGTTTTTTGAGTTTTGTAAAGTACAATGATTTGATTGAAATAATGAGCAAGTGTTGAGCTTTGCACAATACATTAATTTATACAGACCGCAATTCTAATTTTTTGTTTCTAAAAATATAACCGATATGTGTGGAAAGTTATAAAACTATTACGATGGTCAAACCCCTTGTTCAAACTATAATATGTCATGTCACACCTCCAATCACCTCCCCAATAGAACACTCTTCTGTCGCCAGTATTTGGCGACAATTTTTTGTCTGTTTTTATAAAAAGGCCATGTAAACTCTAGGATCTAGACAATCATCGCAGCCCTTATGTCTGCTTTTAATTGGTTATGTAGGCAATGGCGTGGCGAACATTTACATTCGGGGGCCCATGGGTGGTCCCCACCCATTCATTACTTCTTAATGAAACATTTGAAAACAGTACGAAAATACGTGTAAAGATTGCAAGGTATACTTAATCTCCGAGCGGCTTTTAGGGGTAGGCCTGCCTTGAGCGTGCAAGATTCGAACACATGGTCACTGCATGCAATTTTCACAGCAGGGCCCAATTTAAAATAGAAAGAAAAATATTTCTTTAAAAAACAAAAACCATTGTCGATAAAATATTCCATGCATTTGCAGCTTATTTTTCAATTTATTATTTCTTGTAGGTTTAAATCACAATGGATCTAAGGATTTTGTTTAACAGTTCTCAGTTAGCTCGTACCGTATGTCTGTTTAAAATTTCAGCGTTATCTGTTTAGCGATTCTTTTTATTTTAATAGTTACACACACACACACACACACACACACACACACACACACACACACACACACCACACACACAAAACACACCACCACACACACACACCCCACACACACACAACACATGCACAGATTCAAAAGAATAAGCGCCGTTTTTTCTTTAATTGTAACCCAAATTCGCTTTGCTCACTCGTATAATAAATCAGATTAAATTTTCGGTAAAAAGCACTAAATCCATTCTAGGATCTCCAAAATTGATAAAATTCCCTGCGGTCTAAACTGGTTGCCCCGGCCCACGATAGTTGGGGGTGGTTTTTAGTTAAATATTGTAGGCATCGATCATTCTTAGTAGTTATTTGTAGGCGATAATGTTGCAATAGAAACATGGATGAAACATACGAGTTTTGTACCATTCTGACAAAAAAATTGTACACCAACTGTTATTTTCAGAAAATCATTTTAGCTTTAGTCAAGTTATAGCTAAAGGTGTTTAGAAACTATGTCCAGAAACCGATTCTCAAAATTTAGTTTTTTAACTAGTCTTTTATATTAGGCCTACAAATTTTGTCCAAAAAACTAAATATAATTTCCAAAAGTGAGGTTATGTCCCCCCCAAAAAAATTAACATTTTTTTTCTGTTATTTTAAAGGCCTTCTTTCATTCAGCAAAATTTTCAGACATGTTTCTTCGACTTTCAAATTATCGGCCAGATGTGGTACAAAAGCCTAAGGTAAATCAGATACAATTAAAATCGTTAATTAGCATAATTTTTTCAACCTGTGCTAGGAAGGGCACGATAGGTGTACACTTCCGTAAGCCGTGCATATTTGAACTTTGGCCCACAGCATGGCTCAATTAATTGTTTAAAAGGGGAGGAAAGACGAAGTCCATTTCTCAAACATCAGCTGGTGACTGGTAAATAGGGAAATATATTACTTCCCCAGTTAGTTAGTTAGTTAGTTAGTTAATGTTGTTTTAGGGGGACTCAACAGTAGAGTTATAAACAGTGCCCATGTCAAGTGTATTGGAATCTTCCAAATTTTTTTTTCCATAATTGTGAATTACCACCATGTTTCTTCCCTCCAAAGGGAGGAACTTAAGGGAAGACGCGGGGGGTTAATGGGAAGGAGTGAGGTTGTTGGATAGGATGGGTAGGAAGTATGGAGAAGAAAAAGTGAAAGAAGAAAATAAATATGAGTAAGGCTGTGTGAAAATGAAGAAAGGTTTTGGTAAAAAGTTGCGGAGAGCTCTCTCTGCAAAAAACGCGCCCCAACCGGCCAGAGCTCCCCCTTAGTTTTGGGGAATACACTCCTCCCCTACTCACAGGCCAAACCACGGGAAGGTAGCGAGTTGGATTTAAAGGGCCCATTTTTCCCGAAACTAGGAATGTGAGCTCATGTAGACGTCGTCGGGAACCTCCCGCCTTCTCTGATGACCTTCCCGACTCCCGATGACTGTCCACGACGTGAAAAACCCCCCCCCCCCCCCCCCCTCCACCCCATTTATTTTACCTTTTCCCCTTTGGGTCGTTTGTCTAGCATTTTCCTCCCTATATAAAGATAGTTTGCTTTCCCTCTAGGCAAGAGTGGCGTTATTTATAACAACGGTTAAACGCGCTCTGAAACCAAATAAACTTCAAACCACATTTCTCTGTTCGCCAAGGCCTAAATCGTCTAATTTTTTTTAGGCTGGAGGAAGTACCTGTTTATAGGGTCAAACACCGGCCGTTCCATTTAGCCTGGGGGGTAGCCTATCTGTTCAACGTGGTCTGTGACCACAAATGTTTGTGTAATGATTCTACTAGGAAAACGCCAAAATCGTTGTTAGGGCCGAGTGAGTGAGCCCTGTGTTGAGTACCCCTGAACATTCCCCCTTTCCGCCTCTATACCTTATAGCTGGATCTGTTACCGGGTACTCTACACATGGATCATCACTGTCTAACAACGACTTTAGTTAGCCCCTAAGGAATGCATGTTATTTGATATTATTGATAGTTAATTTGGTAATAAATTTAGAATAAAATATCTAAGATTTCTGTAATTTCCTTAATTTCTGAAATTCGGAATTTATTCGAAAAATGCTACATATATTTTAACCTAATTAGTTAGGCCCACTGGATCCAACGTTCTAATCAATTAATACAAAACTTAATGTTTTTTCGTTTTTTATTTCTCGCAATTTTTTTCAAAGTCTATTAGCACCCCAAAGGGTGGAACTCATTAGAATGGTACCTAAAGTTAAAATTTGCAAATTGGTAATGATATTACATTGTTCAGCTGCAGCGCAACACTGAATAGTTCAAAGTAGCTCAACCTCAGCGATTCCCAAAAAATACAAGTTACATTACTGATTTTCTTTTTTTTACATTCTTTTTATGCCGTGTAGTGTCAATAAGTATTTAAATCTTTTTTACCACCAGCATCAGTATCAATCATGATCAATTGTATCAGCCTCTTGCACCGGAATTCTAAACCCCTTTCCGCGGCC